>OX632359.1:35408376-35594356 GCA_951751655.1 Ophion costatus | reverse complement strand
CAAACCTTTCACATTTCGTTAGGGCCCTGCTGCGTAACTATTTCCACCCGGAATTTACAAATATTGACGTTGCAGTCTGTTTTCTCCAATATTGGGAAATATTCAATTTGGGAAAAAATCGAACTAACTGTGTGAAAAGTTCGGTAAGATACGCTGATCACGGGTACAATTTTTATACATGCCAAAAATCATTTCAAGCTGCTCGCGAAAAGCATTTTGCTGTCTGATCAAACACAAAATTACTAGGATCTATAATAGAGAGTAGAATACTATAATCAACAGAATTACGAAGCTTTAACTTGTATTTTTAATACGTAAAATTTTTAAATTCTGGCAATATCCACTTTTCGATTTTTTTTCTTATTTTACTTTTTCAATTTCTAAATTTAGTTAGGACTCACGAGAAAATGTATCATGTGATGTTTTTTCAACCGGGGGTTTTGTTGAATTGTGATTTGAAACATACTTATACCCTTACAACTTTTTTATCGATTTGGAAGCCTATCAGCTCGGATTGAGATGTCAATTGACTGCCTACGTAAAAAAAATCCTTCTCTAGTCGAGTTCATAGGGAGCTGCTGCACCTTTACTAGCCTCGAGAGCGCAATTATTAAAACTTTGCACGACGCCCAAGGGGTTAATCGTATTTGCATGAACGTGAAAAAAAATGATTTAGCAATGAACGTATCCCTTGGCACCTGCTGCGGTGTCATTCATACGTTACAGACCAAGCTTTAACGTCCATCTGCGATGCCAAATAATAACATTCAAGCTATATAAAAACAACGAGTGCTTGGGACTCCTCTTCGAATTTCGAATTAAGGGGCTGTACCAGTGTGAACGCTTAAAATTTGGGTGGTTTTCGGGAATTTTTTGGAAGAAAAGTACTAAATTAAATGTTTCGGAAAATTAAGAATATATTTGGCTGTATTTGACCTATATTAAATATTTTTTTCATAGAAAAAAATTGAGATCCAAACGACGCATGCGCTGCCTTCGAAGGTGCCAAACAAAACGTTCCTCCAGTGCTGACATGATTCCGGCCGATTGAGTAGCTGAAACTGAAAAAAGAAAAAATGTCGTTAAACTGAAAGGCATTTCCTGTACAATGACGTAGGATTTTCGAAAAATATCAAAATCTAACAAAATGGCGTAGTTATGAAAAAAAGTCTGTTTTCTTGCCTATAAAATGGTCGTTTTTTTCAATGCCAAATCGTGAATTTTCATCCAATCAAAAATATCGTAAGTCATTGTAGAGCAAATATATTCAAGAGTACTCAGTTCAAATTTAAAGTCAATCGGATAATTGCTCTCTGAGTTACAATGTCTGCAAATTTTTGAAATCTCGTTTCGAGAAAAACGCGTTTAAAGATTTAACTATCGATTTTATACCTACGAGCGGTTGCTCTTTAGAAGGCTGCCATTCGGGGAGTATTAGAGATACGGCCTTGACATTTTGACAGGATATTCTTGAAAGTATAAACTGTCGAAAGTGGCAAAAAAATCGATTTTTTTAAGTGTCACACTGGTATAACCCCTTAAAACTCTGCAAATGGTAAAAATTTCGTAGACTCTTTTTTATCCTCTGTTATCCACGATACACGAAAAAAAAAATTCGATAAAATCGAACGTCGTTGCAGTCACGTGACTCCATTTATAGAATTTTCCAATAGTCTCCAGAATTGTTTTTCCCCCTTTACCAATAGTACCAGAACTTCTCTCACCATTCGTCGTTCTTTTTGTTCTATTTCCCGTTGTCCTCGTAAACTCGTAAGCTGGAAAGTTCGATGAAGTTTCCAAAGAGATGTATTTAAAAAATTGGTTCCGTTTGGTGAAGAGGGAATGAAAGGAGAGCCTGAGAAGGAGCTGAGAGTGCAATTTTCGCGTGACCCCGTTCGTCACAATACCCGAAATTCTCGAGTGTTCTTCCTTCGTCATGCTGCTGGACTGTATATTTATTTTTCTTCCATGAGTTCCTGGGCTTTCGTCCCTATTTCACGCCACTGATGGTACTCGTGTGCAACACTCGAGGCACCAAAGGATCCTGCGCTATGTCTCTTGGGGGGGCGGGGTGGGGGCAAGAGTCGAGGCGGTCCACTAATTTGTCAAGTCCCCCCAGGGGCGACTGGAAGTCCGGAGTCGCTGTCTTAACGACCGCTACAGTAATTAGGTCCCCGTTATATGTACTCCAGACTCTGGAGACTGCATTGCCCGAAGGAGCTACAAAGGGCAGCGGAGCTTCTCCGAAGCGCACCAAGTACTTGCCGTCATCCTTCCCGATCTCGCGTTTGTGCAAAACCAAGTGTAAGAAAGATACAGACGAACAGGGAAAAGAGAGACAGAGGGGATGGTGGAATCTGGGACACTCCACTCACCCTTATTCCATCATACGTCATCAAGCCAGCCAAGCGTAATAACCACGGTGATAATTATAACCCTCGATTGGAACGGATTTTTTTGTTACAATCCTGAATACGTTGATGCACATAATCGATAGCTTACCAGACAACCTTTCTACTCGGGTCCACCAGATCCTTCAAAATCTTCTATCCGTCAACATCTAAAAGTAGATTTTATCTGATTAGTATTAAGATTTTCTATGATTGGAATTAGATTTTATCTAATTAGAATTAGATTTTATCTAATTAGAATTAGATTTTGTCTAATGAGAATTAGATTTTGTGTAATGAAAATTAGATTTTATCTAATTAGAATTAGATTTTGTCTAACGAGAATTAGATTTTGTATAATTAGAATTCGATTTTATCTAATTAGAACTAGGTTTGATCTCAAAACCTTTTCTTGATCAACACTTTTAAGAATTCTCAGCTTCCGCATGCCGCGAATGATCAATAGGGGAGCAGCATCATGTATAGGATACTTTTGTTTGAAATTGAAAAAAAAGTGGAGAATTACTAAGACCTTTAAATTTTACGATTTTACTATCTACGTGTCATATACAACGATATGCTAATCATTATTTTACACATTACCTTAACATATTTTGAGTTGTATTATGTTTCACAAAAAAATACCGTAATCACGGTTTCAAAAAGTCTGCTTCTAATCAGATATCCGATATTCGGGCCCAAACTCAAATTTTCTTATATCTGATATTAGGGGACTATTTTTGTATGAAATAAAACAAAACGTTTATTGTTTTAACTTTGCAGTTATCATCAAACAATCAGTCTTTATGGGTTAATCTTTGATTAGGATAGGGACATTTTGGCACAAACAAATATCCGATATTAGGCTCGATTGACCGATGTTCAAATTCAACCCGGACGAATATGAAAAGCAGTATTTTTGTACATATTGCTATTTTCGCGAACATAATATTTCTATTAAGTGAAATAAATGCTGCAGTTGATGAAAAATAACAAATGCATAAATCATTTGCACGCGCCTCAACGAAAACAACACTTTTTAACACAACAAATATTTTTTCATGCGGAAAGTAACGTCAGTTCACTATTGTGCCATTTGTGTTTCTAGGCAACCGAAAGTTTAACAGTAGCGACATCTTACTAGTTATTAGTGTATCAAAATCAAAAACAGATGTCACTATAGGAAAACTGGAGATAGTCAACTATTCAATATTAACCAACTATCCGATATATGGTGCTTCTCCCCTACCCAAAAACGTCCTGCACAGTTGACGTTAGCAGACCTAAAAGCTGTTGGGATTTTGCAATCTCTCTCAACGAAGAAACGGAGTTTCTCAACCGAGAAACGAAAGAATCAAAAGTATTTAACAGGTTTGATCTCGTGGTGGCAACCGTGCTCGAAGGGTGCGAAATGTTCGAACGCTGGGAGACAGCACCCAGGCAGAGTTAATGGAAAAACAGGTTTGGTGAAGAGAAATCAAAGAAATGGATGTACGGGTTGGACCGAAGCATTCGACGCGACAGTAACGAATAGATATCGGAAAGTAGTTGATCAGAGAAAATGAACCGGAAAGTATTTCGATTGGAGAAAGATGGAGGCGGTTGTAATACATTTCCCGCTTACACTACCTTACGGTGGTACTTGTCGTATACTGCGAATGGAAACTAAAATTGCAGCTGTGGGCAGGCGTAAGGAAGATCGATGAAGCTACACGTGTAGCCAGCTCACCCTTGGACGTATTCCAATACACCAGAGAATTCTTTTCTTACCAGTCTTTCATACTTTACTTACGGCCTTAGGCCTCAATAACGGATATAAAATCATGTGCGAATTTAACCATTTTTTTCGTATGAAAAAGTGATTCACTCATAAAATTAATTACACATCTATTTAGTATGAATATCAAGCTGTTAGAAAGTATTTTTTTCGGTGTATAAAATGGCCAACTACTAATATTTTCTTTTATCTTTTTTTAGGCGCTCCGCGGCGTGACATTTAGCATCCACAATTTTTTGCCTAGAACAAAAAACAAAAATTCTCGTCAATCTACATTAAAATACCTAGAGAAGTACGTACGGAATTTAAAAAATATTGTTTTATTCACAAATTGTAGGTATTTGAACTTAAGAAATGAATTTTCAGTGAAAAATTTCGTTATGACTGCTCATAAACTGCTCATAAAATGAAAAGTTTTCGATGAATCATAAATTTCGTACGTACTTCTCTGCAAAATGCAATTAGGAACATAACTTTTAAATTCGAAGTAAATCGAGTGAAAATTGTTGAAGTTATTTGTCACGCCAATTGGAAAAAAGCTGTTTCGAGCAGTTTCGAGTAGTAGGCTATTTTGTACATCGAAAAAAAAAATTCTAACAGCTTGATATTCATACTAAATAGATGTGTAATTAATTTCATGAGTGAATCACATTTTCATACGAAAAAAGATTGTTTAATTCGCACATGGTTTTATACCCGTTACTGTGGCCTAAGGCCTTAAGTTCAAAAGCCAATTTGTTATTGCAGCTTCAGCAGACTTTGGAAATCTCGGTAAGTATTCGGAAGTGGGGCTCCTGCTAGAATCAGGCTAATTTTCTTAAAGGGTTCAATGAAACCCAAACAAACCCAAATAACCTCAAACAATCCCAAACAAAAATTAGCCTGATTCTAGTAGGAGCCCCACTTCCGAATATTTACCAAAATCTCATTTGAACGATTCTCAAAAAGTTTTCGTCAAAACGAACATTGGAGGATCTGTGTTCGAATTCCCAGTAACCCGGACTCCTCTTTACCACCGCACAAACCCTAAAGCAGCCCTTTTAAGGGTTAAAGCCCAAAAAAAAACCAACGTAGATTTTGGCGGAAATAAAAACATTCTGCCCCCCCCCCCTCGCCATTGTTCGCCTACACGTAAACTCTCTCAGCGGGTTTCTCGTTTTTCGCCAACAGAATTTTTATCATCTAGAAAATTTAGTTTCAAGATTTTGTCTCGTTCGGCCATTCGGTTCCGGGTAGCGTTTTTATCGAAGCATTTAAAGGCTCAAGCTTGGCGTTCAATGCTCCGTTACACATGTCATGTGCAACCCTCTGATATGTGTAGGGTACCTAACACCTGGTTGCACATTCATCCATGTACTTTCACATTTACACGTGTGTAAAAAGGTGTACTTGTTTCGCCGCAGAGCTATATATATATATATATATATATATATATATATATATATATATATATATATATATATATATATATATATATATATATATATTAAATCTGAAATGTCTATTGAGTATGTGTGTGTATATATATATATATATATATATATATATATATATATATATATATATATATATATATATATATATATATATATATATGTATATATATATATATATAAAGAGAGAGATCTGAATACATATTCCAGATTGTGCAAAAAAGACACGGGACTCTAAAAGTTCCGGGGTAGTTTCTCTTTAGCGGTTTTCACCTCGTGTTCGGAGTGTGCCTACACCAAGGCTTCTCTTATACAAGAGGGTATGAATTTTCGTAGAGCTTAGAGAAAAACTGAGATAGCGTCCCCGCTATCATATTTATTGCACCGATACGCCCATAAATAGTAGAGGTTGAAATAAGTCAATACGATATTCCACCTAATGATTCATGGGAAGATCGCTTTAACGTGATATTGATAAGCGAGGAATGCATTTTTCGATAATCCCTTGCCCAGGTAGCACAGATGGATGAAACTAATTGATGATCGTTATTAAAACGGTGACGTGTTTAAAAACATGAACATTTCTCAAGCTCCCTCAAAATATATTTGGCGTTCTTATGAGTACAACTTCATGCAAAAAATTGCGATTAGCACTTTTAATAACGCAGGTTAACAATGAAAGAAAATCATGAAATATGAATGGCAAATTTACGAAGAGAAAATTATTAGAAGAGTCTCAAAAGCTCTATTATTCACAGACACTTTAGAGACACGATTCGGACAGATTTTTTTATTTAAAAAATCCGAATCGTTATCCGAGGACGCTCACGTAAAAATGGTGGAAGCGTGTATTAAGCACCACCTCCGTTTATAAATTGGGACGAATGGCTGTTTCCTATATATCCAAGCTCAGGCAAGCTCCTAATTAACGTGAACTTTTCTTTTACTTATACGCTATGCGTTTCATTCAAATGGATGGAAAAAGACAGGATAACGAAACATGGCAACAAAACTTACCGGAAATCTAATATTCGGTGAAAAAAAAAATAACCAAAGCACGCTATGCGATAAATTTTCTGCAAAGACAATGAAGAATGCTGAGACAGAGCAGAGGAGCCTTTGCACAATGATAAGGACTCCCGGGAACCCGAAGGAGCTTTCGAAGCTTCCACTCGGTGACTACGGAACCGTCATTAATTCTCATTTACGTGGACAATGCTTTTTGAAGAGTTCGTGGCGTAGCCCAGTCGCTCTTCTACCCCCCCCCCCCCCCGTTTTTACATTTCCATGCAAGCTCCCCATTCATTTTTCGTTCATCCACAAGTTTTTCATTGTTTCGTTTTTTTTTACCTCCACCATTGTTTGCACCATCTCTGCGCGTTGTTTGCGGGCGGTTGTGGCAGAGGGAAAGTTTCAACTGCGGTGAACGTTTGTGCGGATGGTAAATACGAAAGGTAGCCGAGAAAAGACGATGGTACAAAATCAAAAAGTGTCGTTTATCGATCACGCGTGAGCGAAGATAAAGTAAAATGTCGTTTGCAGCAGCCAATCCTAGCTCGGAAAAATATTGAGAGAAAGGGAGAAAGGAAGTTCTCTAGTTCATGTCAAATCTCATTTCTTTTATCCAGCAGCTTGTCCGACAAACACAATTAGTCCGTTGGAAAGTTTATCACTCTTAAATACCTGGCCCGAGTTTGCGACCGCATCGTTTCAAAACCTGGTCTCGCTCCAATTCACATACAAAGATTCCTCGAGCAAGACAATTCGTAATAATTGAATATCCTTGAGGGAGTGCAGGGTGATAACAAGGATTTCCCAAGCTGAGCCCTTGGCTTCGATCTCTCAGCTCCAAGCTATGAGACTTCCCATTTATGGAAAATACATCCCCTGACCTACTGGAATTCTCCTTCTTGTCATTCTCACGTTAACTTCTATATGGTGTCACAAAATGGCCTGACATTTTAATTTATCGATGAAACGTATCATTTAGTTGAAAAGTACAAATATTTTTCTTTTGTATACCGTACAAACATGGAGGTTATGTGTGGAACACAATGTTCGATAAATGGTATAAAGAGCAAGGACTTGAAAGACATATTCTTTCAACAAGATGGACGCACCATTAATGAAATTAGTCCGCAATTATGCCAAAATGTTATTGAAAATTTCGTCAAAAGAGTGAACGTTTGCAAAAAGGGACGAGGCGGCGATTTATCGGATATTGTGTTCCACATATAATATCCATGTTTGTACTTTATATTAAAATAAAAATATTCGTACTTTTCAACTAAATAATACGTTTTATTAATAAATTCAAATGTTAGGTCAGGTTCAACAATTAGTTTTTAGACTAATTTCATTATTATTTGCAATATGGTATCGTGTTGGAGAAAATGAGAAGAATCCCCCTGCAAATAAATGTACGGGAGATACAATTGCAGGCGAAAGTAGATGACTATTGAAGTTCTCAATTATGTGTCCCAGGTGTAAAGCAAAATCAGTCGCGAGTGGCACATTACGTAGACAGAACTGCAAATTTTAGGTGGGAAGTATTTTTCTCAACGTTCATTTCCCCGGTGTTCATTAACATTTAATTTTATTACCATAGAACGTCATTGCCATGCAATTTGCTGTACAATTTTTTAAGAGTGTATGGGATAGACAAACGATAAAATAAGTAGAATTTTGATACTGAGTAAAATTGGAATCAACGCAATTCTAATGTAATTGTAAAATCATTGTAATTTGATTATAATGTAATTATGATGGAATTTCTATGTTATTGTATTGTAATTGCAATATAATTACATTGCAATTGTAAAGTAATTGCGTTGTAATTGTAATGTATTCTTTTTATTGAGTCTTTCCTCATGGTATACGCTGTCGCGCTTTTACCGTCCCCGATTCTGTCCACCTTATTAAATCCCTGTCCCTCTTACATTCTTCCCTAACGGCCTTATATCATCCCTACCCGTACCCCTACCCGTTAAACCTAACTAATTGTAATGTAATTTTAATACAATTTCAATGTAATTTTAATGTAGTGTAGTCAACACATGTAATGTATTGTGGTCAATGTACACAATTATATGGCAAATAATGTGATATTTTCCCAAAAAGGTTGTAATTGTACTATAATTGTAATTTAATTAAAATGTATGCGCAATGGGTGTGCAATGGAATTGTAATGTTATTGCGATGTAATTATAATCTAATTTCAATGTACATGTCATGTAATTTCAATGTAATGGCAATATAATTACATTGTAATTCAAGTGCAATGTAATTGCATCGTAATTGTAATGTCATTATAATGTAAATGCGATATAATTCTAATGTAATTTTAATGTATCGTAATCAATTGATAACACAATTATATATAGCGAATAATCTAAAAGTTTCCAAAAAGTTTCCTTCCCACACAAATTATCCGCACCGAAAAACAAAAACCCTCTAGACAAATTTTGTATTCTGTATATTCTGATAACATCCAGGAGTAAAACAACGTACCATGAGCAGGCATGCACAACTGCATTAAATTGAGAGTACCACAATTCCTCAACGAGTCAGTGGATCGATGCCAAATTTTGCATGCGGCTCAGCAGAAACAAAATACTTGATTTTATCACCCTGGTAGCGTTCCTCCAAAAAAACCATACATCATAAAGGCTACCTCAAATCTATTTTTAGCAAAAAAAATCATTAAAAACGAAAACCACGGTATCGCCTGCAAAGCTTGACTCCGTGTCTTTCGCAAGCTCGCAAGCTCAACGTGGCGAGGTTTGGAAGGAAGAGAGCGTACCATTGTGCTGGAGAGGGTAGCATCCTAGAGAAAAAGGATCGATCAGTGCGTTTGGGGTTCAAACTGCTACGAGGTCCACCCCGCTGTAAAATTAGCCACCCTGAAGTAAAAATTCGACGGGGAGGAGTGACACTCATCATGACTGTGCTCTGGTAGATTTGGCTGGGCGCCACGCGCCGGTCAGCTGCTCTGTTGCTAGCTCCCGTGTCCTCGATAACACATTCGTGCTCCGATGCTGGGCAGGCCTTGCTCGAACACCCCACGGGTGAATGTGATGGGAATGAAGATAAATTTATTTGCCACCGAGCTACGCTTCTCGGCAGTTTTAATACAAAAGCAGGAAAAGTAAATCATTTGGAGCACGTTTCGAAAAACGCGATGCAAGTTCAAACTGCCGGAAAATTTTTGAACCTTTCACCCTTACACATTTTCGGAAAAAAAGAATTTATTGCGATTTTTTTAATTTATGGGCCACCATGCGATTTTATAGTTTATTTAACAATAATTATTACTCATCAAGTGATCAATGTTGAGTAAATTATTATTAAAAAATAATTAGATAAAATAAAATATTATATATAAAATTATATATAAAATATAATTATATTTTATATAATTATAATTTAATTTCAATATAAAATATTATTATATTTTATAGTTCATAAAAAATTATAATATATAACTTATTTCAAACTTTCAATTTTTAGGTAATTTTTAGGATAAAAATAAGTTTAAATTTTAAAACTTATTTTTAAAAGCTTATATCAAAAATATACTTATAATCCATTAAAAAAATGTATTCTTCCATTTTTATAATTCTTTAATTCTTTTTTAACGAATTAAAATCTCCGAATAACCAATGCATTAAAATCTTTAATGTATTAAAATGCATTTAAATCTTTTTCAATGTATTGAACAAAAAAAAAGAGCCCTTTATTCCATCGTACGAAGCCCTTTTGATTCAACCGATTGTTTCAGGACCTCCGAAAAATGTATTCCGCCGCATAATTTATTTCAACCTTGACAGAACGACTCGTAAATCAATTGAACAACAAGGAAAAACAAGGAGGTCGCCAAGCGGCAAAAGTAAAGCTCCACCCTGTGAGAATACTTGTTCGCCCCGTGAATTATGCGCGTCGGGATATTTTCGGCGTCCGTCCGCTTGTCACTTTCAGGATGTACGAAACACGCAAGCCCTTGCCCCGAGGCCCCCCTATGTTCTGTACAACAACTGGCGGTATACAACGACACAACTATGTTGTGCAATACACTATATTGAACTCCACACACGCAGGCCACCGTTGAAATTCAACGCCACACCAATATACACTGCAATCTCTATGGTTGACCTCTCGGATATCCGGCTTAATGGACGCGTACGCGTTGATACGGATATGATGAGAAAGTTCAGGCGGTGACTCGATCGCGGTCAAATTTGAATCCAAATTTTGTAAATCATCTGGCACCAAATTTACGGAGAATGAACCCGACGAAATGATTTCCAGAGAAAATTGGGAAATTCGAGTTTTTGTGGTAGAGCTTTGATGGTAACAAAGTGAGAAATCTCTTTAAAGAATCATCACAGTGTAAAATTTTCGAAAAATCGATTTTTTTGTATTATCCGGTAGTATAGACGGTTATAACATTTATGTGTACAATTCTTTTTTAAACAAACTTTTATTTCATGTACAAAAAGTAGAAATCATTTTTTTTTACCAGGTCACATATATGTGACTATAAATAAAAGCTTGTGGCGCTTAACTTTTTAAACGTTTAATAAATTTGATTAATTCACTTTCATTAACCGTATTTAATTTCGCACTTTGGCACGGTAGTAATGAGAGAAAATATCATGACACTTTTATACTCAATTTCAGGATTTTTAGTTAAGAAATCTATAGTTGTTTTACAGTAAATTAAATACAGTTGATATGTTAACGGATTTATGTAAATTAAAGATTATATGTCTAAGTTTTGAGCATCCCAAGCTTTTATTTATAGTCACATATAGGTGGCTTGGTGAAAAAAAATTATTTTCTACTTCTTCATACATTAGATAAAAGCTTGTTTGAGGAAAAAAAAATGTTTAGATACAAATTATTTTGTACTTTTAAGTTTTTCATTGATTTCACTAGAGCTCTAAATTTTTAGCAGAGGGATTAATCCGTCCAAACGAACCGGTGTTATTATTGGTTGATTGTCAAAAGAAATCCTGGAGAATTGTGATAGGTGGCATCTATCATAGATGTTGGCTCACCACCTATTGGGCCTCACTTTTATTTTTAACCTATTTCACCTACGAGGCCCTTTTAAAGATTGTGCGATCCGAGAGTACTTAGAGCTAATTCATATGTTCTCATGCACTTTCCATGTATTGTCACCTCTATGTTTGCAAAATTTCCGAGCTCTAAATAGTCGGGAAGTGGGTGAAATATCGATTTTCCGTTTTGCATTTCACAAAAAGTCGTTTTTTAAGTTGAATTTTGCATTGTCACCTTTTAGATGGATGTTTGCAAAATTTCAGAGCTCTAAGTAGTCGGGGAGTGGGTGAAGTTTCGATTTCTCGTTTTGCATCTCACGGAAAGTCAAGTTGAATAAAAGCGTGTAACATGGACCTGGCATCGCCGATTGATCGTAAGTACTATAAACGCGTTTTTTTTCGAAATGTCAATTTTCAAAAAGGTGTACGCTCTCAAAGGAAGAGTTTTCAAGTTATCCGTCTCATATTTTGACACAACATTCTTCACGGCATTCTTTATCTTGCTACGGAAGCTTTTTTTTAATCTTCCAATTTTTTTTATCGAAAAACTGTCGGAAAAATAAGCTAAGTTCGATACTTTTTTTTCAAACCACCGCCATTTTGTCAATTTTGGTTTAAAATAGAAACCTACATAGCAAGATAGCGGCTTGGATACTGATTAATAATCTTTTTACAAATTTCGTTTCAGATTATATTTACGGCCACGACTGTGTATACAGTGGAACTCCTTTTTTTCGACGACATTTTCAACCGTTAAAGAAAATGAAAGAAACTTTAAATAAACGTTTTAAAATTAATTTTTTGTTCTTCATGAGTGCTTTGATTTGACATGGAAAAATCAAAATAAATAGCGTAGTTTAACCATCGAAAAAAAAATCGCGAAAATCACCTATTTTTCGACTCGTTACACTGTGATGATTCTTTTAAAAAGCACCAGATGAAAAGCTGCATGAATTCGAACGTCAGTCAGTTTTGAATGAATTTTGATTAAGCACGTTGCAATGATTCGTGGACCTTTTGCATATCTCTCTCTGTCTCTCTCTCTCTCTCTCTCTCTCTCTCTCTCTCTCTCTCTCTCTCTCTCTCTTCCTCTCTCTTCCGCTCTCTTTCTCTCTCTTTCTCTGTCCCTTTCGCGCTTCCTCTCTATTAAGAGTGCTGAACACTGAGTCGGTTGGACGTATATGAAAATCCTTTCATACGCCATTACACTGAGTGCACATCGGCCCGTAATAAAAAGTATAACTGACAGTATTCGCCTGTAATACGCGTAAAACAAAATCGTGAAAAGTCTGGCTCCTACGATCCAGGGGCCCTTATCCATTTGGAAAATCGTTATACCATAATTGATTCACATACTCCACGCATGGAAATAAATTACGGAGGAAGAGGCTTTCCGAATTTCGGCTTCCTCGCAGCGGATGCTCTGCGGATCCACAAATTGATCCGGATGTTGATAATTGATGTACGCGTGAAATGACGTAAATTATGAGGCAGTGCAACTTTCAATTTCAATATTTGTTATGTTCTCTAAATATTACTTCTAAATGAACTAGTTTTTCTGACCTAACGCCGGAAATGCGAAAAACATTTTAACGGCGGACACCACTCTGACAAGGCAAAAAAAGGTAGTTTTTCCACATCTTGTTTGTCTAATACATTATTCATTTGGGATTTGAGCAAAAGGTATGTTATTAAGCATACATAAAAATTATGTCACGTAAATTTGTATTAAAAATAATAATAAATCAACAGTAATTAGTAACTCGACAATCGTTGGTCTGAAAAATAAAAACGAAACCGTTTTAAAATTTATATGAATGTGGTTCCTCATTGTACGTAGCCGTTTTTCGAAAGAAAAGGAATTCCCAAAATGAGGGGAGTTAAAATAAAGCGTGACATTTTTGACATTTTACTTGTGTTCGAGGGCTTAAAAAATACTACATTTAAAAATAGGCTACGTACAACGATATTTACTGCCATTCCGGAAATTTTAGTTTTTTTCTTTCAAGTTGCAACTCGTACAATAGCTAGAATTATAATTCCGGCCAGGTCGAAGAACGTCGTTATGAGAAAAACGCGATTGAACGTTTTAGTATACGTCAATCGTTGCGCTACTTGCTCTAACTAAATCGTTTATAATTTGGTAAATTTTCAACATTTTCACTTGACATTTTTTTCACGCATTCTTGAACCCCTATATTTTGAGAAATTGCAAAACGTTAATTTTTTCTCGTCACAGTGCTGTCCTCCTTAATGTTATAAATAAACAGGTAAATCGAATAAAAACCCAAATACACGATTAATAAGCAAAAAGACCAATGTGTGAATAACGAAAAGGCTTTTCGGTTTTTTTCATCAAATATGACGATATTTCATGAACAGATGAAATTTTTTCGTCGGCGAATTCCGAGTTTTTCAAAATTCCTTACTACTTCAGCCCACCAATAATTATATATTTAGCGGATAAATTCAAGCTTGCGTACATTTCACTACCAAGTCTCTGCGAGGTTGGAAACTTGAGAAAAGCCTCTTCCCAAGAACCGACGTGACCCTCTTGTCATCGTTCATCAGAATGTTTTGTGCACAAAGTTTGTTTCTCGTTGCTTTGCCTTTCACGAGACTGACGAATTTCCGGCCCGGCGAGATCAAAGAAACGACGGTAATTCAATGCCGAAAGATGAGCAAGCAAATGTACCCTCCATTCAAATCTCGTTTCGATGTATTTACACTCGTCTCGGGCTAAAAACACCTCAGTGACTACGCACCGTGAAGCGCAATGAACATTAATATTAATAAAACGTTGAGTACGAATAACTACTTCAAGTAGACGAGAGGTCCCTCTAAATTCATCACATCCAGCACCGACCGTGCTACTTTGATCCGTCCGGCCAAGTTCCTCGCTATTCCGGAGCATACACAGACTGTATCAAAGGGAGTGCAAAAGCAAAAGCGAAAATCCGGAGTGAGGATAAAACTGCGATAACGCTCGAACATACACACAAATTCCACTCGAAAATTAAACTCGCTTTTTCGAGCGTAATAGGAGAAACTGTTGATGAAATTCTATTTAACAATAGCTTTTGCAATAATACAATTCACATCGTGCGTTCCTGGGAAGAATTCAGCAGGGCTGATTTTTGTAAAACTTCAAAACGTTGAAAGTCTCCGTGGCGTTCTTTTTCAGACCACGCAAATAATAATACAAAAGCTCACGAAGTACTAGAAAGCACTTTGAAACATTTGAAAGCAGCATTTTCCGGGCATAGTGTCCGAAAATAATTTCGCAATTCCTTCCAACGGGATGGTATTGCGAAATTCTCTCTCTCTCTCTCCCTCTCTTTCTCTCTCTCCCCCCTCTCCCCCTCTCTCCTCTTTCACCGAATCGTTGGATTCGTTGTCCTTTTCCAAGCAGGAAAAGGGAGGAAGCAAAGGACGTATGTAAAATTGATGAAAGCTTTGGCGCAAGAACACGGACGTAGGTCAAAGAGAAAAAACGACGGAGGGCGGGGGTGGAACGACTCTCGAAATTAAAGTCTGCGACGTCATTGTCCTTGAGTCGCCGTGAACTGCGACGCTGAAAATTGAGCGAGAGCAAATGCTGCCGAGCCTTCTATAGCTTACAATGGCCCAGAGAGGGGTGGCGCAGCTCCCAAGGGTGGTAGCCAGAAGCTCAAAAGTGTGACTCGTTGAGAAAGCGAAAGAGCGCGCCGTCCGCGGGACGCGGGGATTATTTAGGAGGCAATTCAGCAACAACACAAAGGCACCAGACACTCGCGTCAAGTCCAGAAAAAAGAGAGAGGCTGATGAGGATGCGGAGAAGGAAGATTTAAAGATGACACGTCAACGGTTGTCTGAAAGCATCAAATTTATTTCCGTGAACTGCAACGAAACGTGTTTCAGTACTTAAATCTTCTTTCCAACGAATCGTTGCGATGCTTTTCGAAAACGCGCCATTTACAGCGTTACTGAAATTGCCTTCATCGTAAACGGTGTCTTTTTGAAAAACACCAAAACGATCCGGCTGCTCGATCAATAATCGAGCTGTTGCCCTCGATAGTTGTCATACCGCGCCCCTTCACTTGAGGGACGATATCTATTTAGAGACCCGAGATGGCCAAATTCCGAATTTCTTTATGGAAAATCCTTGGCTAAAAAGTAACGCATTGTTTTTAATACAAAGGTACATATATTGAGAGCCATTGAAAAATAGCAGATGACGTGTTTTCGCGGCTTTTGGCGGTGGACACTCTCCAGCTTAAACAGTCTGTCCGAAATCTAAAACCCAAACGGGTTATTAAAGTTAACAATAAATACGAGTCGTTGACGATCGTCGATTCGTAAAATAACTTTCTTGAACAACGTGGCGACGACTTGAAACTCGAGCATACAAAATCTGTGAAAAAAGTCGTCATGTTTTACGTAACTGTTAAGAGATGAAGATCGATTTTGAAAAAGTGTGATCGTGGACGACGTTTGAATATTTGTCATCGTACTTCCTGTAAATTTGGTAACGATCCATGAAGTATTTTTCGAGATATCATGTCCACCGACTTTGAACATGGGGTTTCGAGAAAATCGCGTTCAAAGTTTGAGCTATGGTGCCGACCGCTTGCTCAGCCGACTGTTAGAAGCTGATGGCTTATTCAATTAAGAATATTTTAATGAAATTTTTCGAGAATATAGCTATAGAACAATCTTCTCATCTATACTGATACTTTTTGACTCACCTAGGTTAGATGTAGCTCGTTGAAAGGAGTTCAAGTCTTCAAGTTGGCTGTCACTAATCGTAACGCTAGGATCTTCACGCGAATAAACAAAACTCTCAGTGCACCTTGGAAAGATTGCTCTCCAGAAGTCGAGTTACGTCTAATAGGCCGTCTAATTCGAAAATGGCCGCTGTCACTCGATGACCTTAGACATAAGTTTGCACGTACGATATTCGAGAAAGTTACTCACTAGCATGGCATTAACGTGAGCTCGGGGCCTTTCGTGCTAATGAGCCTAAAGCTTGCGAGCTAATTGCTTGACTGGCGAAGGCGAGAGCCTCTCGAGACAATGAAGGCTCCACGTAAACCGTTGCAAGCTCTTCGCTGGTTGAACACGTTTCTATCCACCAGCCAATTTCAAGATGACCGACGTACGGAATCTCGAGAGCTTTCGCCTGGACGATCCTTCACGTGAACGTGGTCAAAGCAAGTGGGCACCCGAAAGATCCCCGAGCTTGCAAGCTTTGAGCTCTCATACGTAGTCATGTGCGTGACTTACGTCATCCAGTTACGTGTTTAACTTGCTCAATGTGTAACATCCAATAGCCATAGGATATACACGAGATCCTAGGAATTTCCCGACCTAAATTGCCTCAAGGTCACTCGAGTTGAGAGCTTCCATTCAGTACACTTACAGGCTCTGAAGGTCTGATCGATTTCCGGAAAGTTACCCCTGCTCTATAGCACGGAAGCTCGATTAAAAAATGTTCTGTACATGTAGCAGGTAGCACGAATGAACCTGCTTTCGTGCTAGGGAAGAGCACTCCGCATTAAGTCCAGACAAAATAAAATCGTAACAATGTCGTGTCTGTATATGGAAGATTTTTTTATTAGAGTTATTGTTATGTTTTTTTTTCAAGTGATAAGTCAGCCGAAGCGGATATATTTTAAATGTTTGGCTATCTGTTTGTCAGTTTGTATGAGCACGCACCATGCGAAAACTAGTTGATGAGTTCTGTTAAGGCTTGGCACAGATAAAGCTCATACCCCGGACTAACGTATTGGATACATTTTAACGCGATTCGATACGAAATTTTGGTTCAACGTGCCCTTCTTGACTTTTTATCGAGGCATTTTAGGAAATGTTAAGATAATTCGACAATGGATGGTGCCCCATGCATTTTACATGGCGTTTGGATTTCTTTTTATCCAGCACTATAAAAGATGCGTTCGCATGCTGGCACTTATATTCTTTCGTGACTGGTTAGCAACGAGTGGTTTTTTTTATACATTCCTAAATTTTTTGTACACTTAATACATGTTTACACAACATTTACACAACATTACATGCATTTATACATAATTTCATACAAAATTATTTTATACATTTCCAAACTTTTAATACATTTTTTATACGTTTTTATAAATTCGATTTGTGTAAAGAATATTAACTAGTTGTAACAGTCGAAAACAGTTCATTTTTGGGATTTTTTTGATAAAAAGTCGCAACGGTAATATCTACAAAAATGAGATATTTAAAAAAGTATCATTTGAAGAACACTCTGTTATTTTTTTGTATAAAAATATTTAATTATAATCATCATCATAGAGTATCTCTCGAAAACGTATTTCGCAGTGAGCAACCCTTCTAAACCAGGCTACCTAATATAAAAAAATCAAATCAATTTCGATAGTATATGCTATGATTAATCGAAGAAATTTCCGTAATATCGAAATTTCAAAAATGGCACGTGTTCAAAGTAAGGGTCTTGTTTTTTTTCTCGAAAAAATGGCCGGTAATTCTTTAGATAAGTGACTTTTCCGAAAAATGAGCCTAATATTTTTTACTATTTTCTCATTTATTGGGTTATAAATGATGATATTCAGTCGGGGGACGCTGAAATTCACACCCCCCCCCCCCCCCACCCCCCAATAAAAAGTTATGGGATTTGGAAGTTCGCAGAAACACGTGATAAAATAGGGTATTTTTGAACATTTAGACGCCTATTTTGGATTCCTTTAGGTTGAAGTATACGTAAAAGTTATGCGGTTTTGAAGGTCGCGGGTACACGTGATAGAATAGGGCATTTTTGAAAATTTCGACGTCTATATTTGATTTGGTCGGGTATTTTTGGAAACAACAATTTCTCGAAAAAGTCACTTACCTAAAGAATCACCAAATGGGAATTTTACGTTCATCAAATCGAAAGTATACAACCAAAAAATAATCCTCCGATCAAATCCCATATTTTTCCATCTGGAAAAAGCTGAAAAAATTCAAAAATGATCGATGCAGTAGTTTTTAGATATTTTGCTCACCGTCTTTAAAAACCTAATTTCAAAAGAAAAACATGTAAAGTTTCAAACGACGCTCTGACCGTACCGACGGGTGTCAACATAACTGCCTATAAGTCTGTCAATTTTAATTCGATCACCTTGCAATTTTCAGGTAACATTTATAAGACGATATACGGTCAAAATATATTGGTTTTGAAAATAGTAGTTTTTCGACTTTCGTCACTAGGCATAACCGGCATAGCCCCTTAAAGGCTGCGGTAATTTTGGACCTAGAGATTTTGCTTTGCGATCTTCGATGCAATACGTAACCTACCCCAGTCTGAATAACGAAGAAAATTATTCCTAAATGGACAGAGATTGGTAGCGTCAGGCTCCTTCGAAATAAGATTTGCAGAAATGTTCACCTTGAGGAAAAGCAATAATCACCAAAGTCAATAAAAAAACCGCGCGCAAACGAGATAAACTTCATTATTACGTTCAATGTGCCATTTTTCGGTAACGGCAATTTTTGGGTAAAAGTGCACGAGCGACAAAAACAAAAATTCACATCGAAAAATAATTCATAAAAGCCACTGTCGCCGGATCTCCGATCACCCGGATTGTTTAGCACTCCGTGTGGATTTCATCCTCGGCTGAGTGTCCGGAGCCGTAAATATTGCAACAACCATTAGACCCGGTGGTTCGAAAAAAAAAGAAAGAGGCACAAAACGATACAGTGCGACAACGTTAATTTTTTAGAGGATCAAGCTACGTCGTCCGAGGGGTGGCCTTTTTCTCCCTTCACCCCAAGCTCTCAGAGCCCTCTGTCGTTATTGCGAAAACTCTCGTGTACCACGGTGAACGACTCGTGGATATTCCGACCGGTTATCATCAGACTTCTGTGACTATTCCACCAGCTCGAATGAAGGAAATCGCACTGCGAATATGAACATTTGTATAGAAAGATTCAGACCATTTGTCTGCTCTTGCAGCTAGGAAGACATCATCAAAAGAAAGGTAAGAAAGTAAAAACAATTTTGATGTACAATAGTTCTACATAAAACATACGAATGCTAGCAATGTTGATCTGGAAACAAGCTGGACCTTCGTTGTTTGGGCATCGCAAAGTTCGAACGAGATAACATCTCCCAGCCTCATTAATCATCATCCATTACATCTTCATCTCGTTTCTCGTTGTTAAACAATATCAGTTGAACATCTTCAATTCCACCACTTTATTCTATTTAGCTGATATACTTTGAGTTTTATTTACCAGGCAGCACCTCTGATGCAATGGTTTTGAGAAAAAAAACTCCAATGGGCTGTATTTTAGTAAAATTTCATTCATCTCAAAGCCCATCCTTTGCACTTTCGAAAGCAGAGCACGTTTCCACCGACGAAGAAAAAAATCCTTGTTTACAGATCTATGACCTTTCCGCTCATATCTCTTGATCCCGGCAGTATTCCCAACCGGAAATCTACGCGAGGCATCCCCTTTAAAAAAAAAGGGACGAAAGCTCTCGAGCTCTTGCGCTGCAGCCGACGAAACAAACTAAGGATCGTGATGATGTCGTCGGTTAATGGGAGTGGAAAATGTAGCTGTAGCAAGATGAGGAAAGAGTCTCAAGATACCAGCTTATGAAATAGCGAAAACGGAAAACAGAAAATAAGTTATAAAATCATCATCTCCCACTTAAATCTGCGCTTGTTTCACTTTTAACCCCCTTCCAGCTGTTTCTTCCCTCACTTTTATTTCCTCATCCATCCTGGTAATTCTGCATCCTTCTTCCCGAGTCTCCAGCTGTCGACAAGAGCTTTTCTATTTCTCGAGCACTCCAAAAGTCTTCCAAAATTGTTGAGGATATTCCATGTAAAATGACGAATAAATTGATCGACTATTGGAGCCCTTTGAATGCGTCATACGAGTCCTGAAGTATTCTTAAACAAACTGACGTCAGCCTTATGATTCATGCATGGAAATTTGACCCACCTACGATCCAAAATCCGCCACCGATTAAAAAAGTTCTT
This sequence comes from Ophion costatus, assembly GCA_951751655.1. Taxonomy (NCBI): domain Eukaryota; kingdom Metazoa; phylum Arthropoda; class Insecta; order Hymenoptera; family Ichneumonidae; genus Ophion; species Ophion costatus. Next base: position 35,573,683 of record OX632359.1, on the reverse strand, counting down.
CGATAAAGAGACAAACTACACTATAACATTTCAGAAATTAAGCCAACATTATTCCGGTGGGCTTTCCTATCTCATTTAATTTTATTTCGCACGTGCTGAACTTCAACTGAAACTACGTTGAACCTGATCGAACACCAGAGTAAAAAAGTAATTGTGAGGGACGAAAAGAGCGAGCGATAAATATCCCTTTCGTCCTGGGAATGAACCCAGAAAAGTTCAGGCAGGTAGGAGCTCACACAACGCTCAAGAGTGATGATAAATGTGCTCCCGTATTTAGGCTCATTACTTACAATTTGTCATCCTCTTCCGCTAAGCGACGGCTCATTCTCTTCCTCTCCTATTTCTCTCTACCTTCCGCATCCGCTGGTTTTTTTCAACGTTTTTGATATTCCCATGTGTTCATCCTTGCCCACCCATAAATGGTCAAGCCGAAAGAAATGGATGAGGGCGCCATTCCTAGTGGTCTCTCTAAAATAACAATTGATCTTTTGTCATTTTTTATCAAATTGATCACATTGGGTGAATCGAAACATATATATGAATATATATGCGTGTGTGTATACAAAGCACAAAAATTAAAGGCGACGAAAAACAATCGCAATCTTTCGCTGATTTTCTAAAAGCTGTCACGATAAGATAAATGGTCGTAGATCAAAAACAAAAAAGTAAATTAAAGCTTCAAGTCTCTTGTTTGGTGATACTGAGGTCAAATCATTTTAGAGTAATCATAAGAAAAAGAGAGAAAAAATTAGAGCTGATATTTCGAAAGGTACAGGGGCTTCAATAATTTTGTTTCCGTTCATTTCATTGAAATACTCTTTCAGCTTGATTCTTTCCCTTCAATTTGAGCGGTCGGAGAGCTCTGTACAATAGTTTTTCACCGAGTTATCGGGGGTCAAAGCAAAAAATACACTTTTGACTATGACCATCAATCACTCGAGAACTAATGGTCGTACAGAGAATAAAGGAAGGGTTCTGAAAACTTCAGAGTATTCTTTATAAGTTGCTTTTATTGTTTTTTCATGATCTTTTTTCGTTTCGAAAACTTGATTTAAAAAAGGTAAAAAAAATGCCTCTTACGATTTTTCGTTTAATTTGCGATAACTGTGCAAATAATGAACGAACGAAGAATTATTTTCATTTTTCTTTTACCACAAAGTATCTCAAAGAAATCCACAAAAGTTCAAACCGCGGCGATTTTTTTTCATAGTACAGTCGAACCTTGATATAACGAAGATTTGTCCATTCCCTTCCGATAGACACCCGAAACCTTGATACAACAACATAATAATATACATTATGCTCTAATTGACAATTGCTTGTAAAAATTGCGCTAATTTAAGTATTTTCTCTTTAAACAATATCCCTATGTTTATAGTACTAATATATATATATATATATATATATATATACATATATATTGTGCTACAAGCAAACACATCTCCGTTGTTTAATACCGATATTATTTTTCTTAAATTCGTCGCTGCCATGATTGTTCACATTCTTTACGTCGTCTTTGCTTGCTGTTATTTCTTTGATTAGTTTTCCCTAAGTTTGTTCGCGTTGCTTGAGTATGTTTGGGTCTGTTCAAGCAGGAATACTCCTTACTATTTTGGGTTCACATTTTATTTACTGATTGACCGATTCTTCGATTCGTTTCGTTTCGATGGTTTGGCTTTGTTAGTATTTCCACTCCATTTTTACTATTTTTCTTTGTATTATTTCCCCCTTAAATCCAATTTACAGCTTTCAACGATGAAACTACAAGCTCGGAATGTACATTTCTGTCTACGGGTCGATTAGCACGACAGCATTAAGTGCGCCAAGATCACTTAAATCGAAGAGGGTGCCAAAAAAGTACTTCGTCAATTTGAAGAAAAAAAAATGTATTCCTCGCGTCTCAAAAAACGAAAATTCATAACGTTTGCTATAAGGATGTATAATAATCGATTTTTAGAAGAACCCCTATGATACATAAGTCAGATTTTATTTCCTCCGATGTCCCCGTTCAACCCTTCTTCACCACCCGTAACGCCGTAGTCGCACGAGTCATCTTTCTCGACCCTCGCCAATAACTCGCGGCGTCTTCAAGCCATCCCGGCCCGAATCTCTGGCACAGTGTCTCAAGGCTCTCTACCAAAGCTGAGTCGCTCGTACGTTCGACCAATCCCATCTACCCCCGCGACCATCCTCTACGAGTAAAAACGATGCTCGGGCCTTTTGGGCAAACTTCCAAGCCTCGGAAAGAGAGCTTAGAATCGAGTCACGTACGTGTACAAGTCGCTGGCTCATTTTACGTCCCTATTTCCTGCTTTTGTCCATCTCCTAACACAATACAATGTAATCGTTTTCTTTATCTTCACATCGCTTCATTCTATATCAGGTATACATAGTCTTCTTCGAGGAATATTCATTATGTAATCCCAAAAACTGCTGTGGCAAGGTAATGAAAATTTAATTAGCGTTAGCTCCTCTACTTTTGTACTTTAACCCTTCGAGGTCACACCCTCGGCCTGTACATACCTACGTGGTTGCGTGGGGTCCGTTTGACCCCAGCCATGTTTAAACGATGGCCATGTTGATTCTATTGTTCCGAATGGCTTATAAAAATGCAGGGTGTTGGTTTGAACCTTCTAGGATGTGGCATTCTCAGTACAATATTGCAAGCGACGTGTAAAATGGCGGGAACAAATCCGGAAGGAATCAATGCGTGAAAAAAGCCATTTTTTACTTTTTTAAAAAGCATAGCTCGTGAAACATTCAATTTGAAAAAAAAAATTAGGGTGGCACCCTTGAGGTATGATAGTCTGAGGAAAAAAAATGCTTCATAATGGGTGTTTTAATGAAGGTTTATTTGAACATTTTAAGAAGAGGAATTTCGGAGTTAAAAAAAGTACGATAATTTTGAAAAATGAGCAATTTATTTGCAACAGCGGCTTGAAAAATTATAAGATCATAGTGTAAACACAGTATATATGAAAGATATATTTTTAAATATTCATAAAAATATATATTAAAAAATACGAAATATTAAAAAATCGTAAATCAATCAAGTTAGTTCCCCACAGTCGACACAGATGAAAACTCAGTGCTCGTCGCACATTATAAATGGTTTTATGGTTTTCCAGGTAGTCTTGTAATGAGTTTTAAATTACGTGGACGGATGTCACAAAAAATTCGCATTTCGGAGTAATTCATATAAACTTCATAAAATAAATTTTCACCATCCTTATATTCAAACTTACATCGCTTAGAGTGATTTCACGCAGGAAAAAATACCACTTTTTGCGAAAAAACATACGTGCGGGTTACATAGGGGTCAAAATGACCCCAGCCCGCCCGATTCTTTTCGTATCGACTAACACGACGATACTGCTGTCGTGAATCGTCCGACCCTGATCGGCACTTACAATGGGCACTCCAAAGCACCGTTATAAGGTAGCCCCCTTGGTCGTCTACAATTTATAGTAATTTTGGCTCAAAGTCGCGCCTGGGGTCCCCTGGACCCCATGTGACCGCCGAGGGTTAATATTACATTTTGGATGGTCCCTATTCTTCTCGATTCTTTTTTATCTATAACACACAAACGATGGAGGCCTATGCATTTTGAAATACTCTTAAGGTGGTAGGTCTCTGTGACGAGTCGAATAGATCGTCTTTTTTGCATTTTCTCAAAGTATACATATCCAAGAACATGTGAAAAAATGCCAGTTCGAATATTGAATATTGACCAAGTTGCAGGCGATTTAGTAAGAGTAGGTAGCGCAACGATTTACGTATACTAAAACTTCCAATCACGTTTATCTCGAAACGACTTTTTTCATCTCGACCCGAATCGCAACTCTAACTATAATTATCGAATTTGCAATTTTCGGAACCCAAAATTTCCATGATTGCAGTAGCTATCGTTGTACGTAGCTGTTTTTGTCAATTTAATATTTTTCAAGCCCCCGAATATAAATAAAAATTTCCCCAAAATTACACTTTTTTCAAACACCCGGTATTTTGCGATTTTTTCGAGAAACCACTACGTGAAACGAGAACCACATTTATATAGATCATAAAACTTTTCTACTTTTATTTATGAGACCAACCATTGTCAAGATATCGATCTGGCCGTCGGACCACATTTTTATACAGAGGCTCTATATTATACCTCAGGAAATACTTCCTCAATATGATCCCTTTACTCTAAGATGTAAAAAAAGTACTTGTATCTCAAGCATCGCTAACGAAAATAAAAAAAAGTTATTCCTCCTTCTATCTTCCAGCTTCCAGCCTTCTCATCTCGCCTCGTTTATTTTCTTTTTCGAGCCTCTGCTTCTCGAGGAAGTCTATGCGCTCGAAGTCAATCCGAGAAATTTTCGCGCGTTATCTCGGCTACGTCCACTCGCGATTTTCTCTGGTCAGCCTCGGGCGCGGAACTTTCAAGAGTTTCCAATCTGCCAAGATTTATTGCCAACGCACTCACCGCACGGATACTATTTTGTACGAAAACCTTGGTGCCCTTCAGTTTTATCGATGAGATGTCAACATCGTATTTCATTGTTTTGGAATTAATGTCCAGCATACCGACGGATGCACAGTTTTATTGATCGTTTTAATCGAGCTATACATCCATTTATTTATTAATGCCGCGTATCGATTGATTATTTATCTATGTTTGTTCTCGTAGCTACAAAACTGTAGAGATGGAATGTGGTAAAAGTTCGAGAATTTTCGGTTAAGGCCTTCGGCCAGAGTAACGGGTGTAAAAACATGTGCGAAATTAACCATTTTTTTTGTATGGAAAAGTGCTTCACTCCTAAAATTAATTACACATCTATTTTGTATGAATATCAAACTGACAGAATTTTTTTTTTTCGATGTACAAAATGGCCGACTACTAATATTTTCTTTTGTCATCTTTTTTTAGGCGCTCCGCGGCGTGACATTCAGCATCCACAATTTTGGACCTAGAACAAAAAACAAAAATTCTCGTCAGGCTACATTAGAATACCTAGAGAAGTACGTACGGAATTTAAAAAATATTGTTTTATTCAAATGTTGTAGGTATTTGAACTTACGAAACAAATTTGCAGTGAAAAATTTCGTTATAACTGCTCATAAAATGATCAGTTTTCGATTAATCAGAAATTCCGTACGTACTTCTCTGCGAAATCCAATTAGGAACATAACTTTTAAATTTGAAGTAAATCAAGTGAAAATTGTTGAAGTTATCTGTCACGCCAATTGGAAAAAAGCTGTTTCGAGAAGTTTTGAGCAGTCGGCCATTTTGTAGATCGAAAAAAAAATTCTCACAGCTTGCTATTTATACTAAATAAATTCGTAATGAATTTTATGAGTGAATCACTTATTCATACGAAAAAAAATTGTTAAATTCGCACATGATTTTATACCCGTTACTATAGCCCAAGGCCTCAATAACATGTGTTTAATGCCAGTGTAGCAAAAAACGGTGGGCATTGTTTCAAGCTGTGTGGGAGTTGAAATGCCAAGGAAAAGATGTCGAAACTTCAAATTCTCAAATATATTTCCTAGATCCAAAGTAAAGCCAGTCGGAAGTGGCAGAATAAGTGTAGACTAAACCTCCATTTTCCAAATTCACATCCCCAAACCATAGTTTGGAATTTCAAAGTATATAACCGTCTCCTTAAGGGGTTAAGCCTAGTCCCAAAAGTCAAAATATCTCTTTTTTTAAAACCAATATTTTTGACAGTACATCATCTTATAAATGTTCTCTGAAAATTTCAGGGCGATCGTATCAAAATCGCATGTGAATTGAACTACTGCATCAATCTTTCTTAAATTTTTAGGCCTTTTTCTGGAAGTACACACATCGTTTTCGATCGAAGGATTTTTTCCCGAGGTACGGTTTCGATTTTATGAACTAAAAATGCCCATTCTTTCGCAAAAATCGACTCTTTAAACAGGCGCAATTTTCTGTTGTTAATATTTTAGAAATTCCTTTGATTAATCATAGGATAAACTAATATACCAACAAAATCTGATTTCGTTTATATTGAATAATCTGGTTCAGAAGGGCATTGCTCATCGCCAAAGATTATAAATAAATATTTTTACCCAAAAACATTGCATAGTCTTCTGCAGATGATACTTTTTGAAATACTTAATTTTTCTAGAAATATCTGATCACAATTTTCCATTTAATTTTTTTTTTAATCAGCTGTTTTTGAACGGCATAACTGGGTATAACTCGATAACGAAAGCTCCCGTCACAAGAAGATTCTACCCGAGACCACCTCGGGTAGAGCTACCAAAGCGTGCACGCTAACAAAGATTACGCAGTGCTTTTAACTGTTTCATTTTTTTCTTGTGTTGGCAACATCATCTACCCTGTCAGTGGCATATGTCATATCAAGGTGTTGGACAGCAGCTCGCTTCGTTAAGGTATTTATTTCTTCTCTTCTTCTTTTTAAACAATTTTAAACACGTTTCGTAAGGGTTGCGATTAATTTCCCCCCAACGAATGTTATTATACTTGAAATTTGTGATCCAAATATTTTTTTTCGAAAAATTGTCGCCCTTTTGCTTGCTTACGAAAACTGTACGAAAACTATCAAAAAAATGATTGCATACAGTCACTGATATGTATGATAAACACCCTTTTTTGTAATCTCGATTTATTTTGAAGTTTTTCTGACAAAAAAAATCCCCGAAAAGCCTCTTTCGGCCTCCAGAGTAGCCTAAGGTCTTGAGCTTTTTTCAAATATTTCTCGAGATAGTTATTAAGATTTACATTAAAAATAATGTTCTTAAATGGGCGGAGCTGAATTGAAATAAGAAGTACAAAGTGCATTATCAAAATTGATTTTTCTATTAAAAAAAGTTTATAAGGTACGTACTTTTTTGGTTTTTTACCCTATACTTGCGCAAACAGCACCATCGTCGCTCCGTCAACCTCAACGGTGCCGGAGCTATGTCCGTACGTGTACAAGGCGAAATAAGTTTGGCCGGAGACGAAGAACCCTACGGAAAGCGAAAGGGAGAAGCACAATTGAGCTTGCTGGAACCGATGCTCAAGCAAATCCAAAACTTATCCGAACATGCGGTAATGCGTGCAATAAAGCAGCTCTTCGCGGTCCATTGAATAGCGAAACAATCCTCCAGATCCATAGGTAAAGCTTCCCTCGCGTCCTCGGCGAAAGCTCGCTAGACATAGCCGCGCAATGTAGAAGACCCGGTGCACACGTACATGCGAAATGGCCACACACGCGTAAAGAGAGTACCGAGAAAGCTGACAGGATAACTCGATAAATATTCATGATAGCGGGGAGAGTTGGGCGCACTGCCGACCGACTTTCCGACAGTCGTAAACCAAACGTTCCCGCGAGGAGGAGGAGGAGGAGGAGGGGGAGGGATGACGATGGGGTTGGGGGCAAAGGGGAGGGTGCGTTGCGATTCACGAGCGTTGAAACGCGAACAATGAACTTTGGTCATTTTCAGTCGGGTTGTGTGTACAAGAACGTAGCGGGGAGGGAGCTGTTTCGAGTTTCTCGCGTGGTCGAATTTTCCGATGTAAACACGTAACGTAGCTACACGGACGCCCACACGGGAAGACAAGAGAAGTGGATGGAATGATGGCCGTACGTGCAGAGCTTTCGTGCGCCTGACAGATCGCTCTAATGCGAGTAGGGGCAGATGTCATATATGGGATACTGTTGTATGGAATTGAAAAAAAAAAAACAATTGCTAAAACCTTTGAGGCCTTAGGCCACAGTAACGGGTATAAAATCATGTGTGCATTTAACAAATTTTTTTCGTATGCAAAAGTGATTCACTCATGAAATTAATTACACATTTATTTAGTATAAATATCAAGCTATTAGAATTTTTTTTCGATGTACAAAATGGCCGACTAATCGGTACTTCTCGAAACAGCTTTTTTCCAATTGGCGCGACAAATAACATCAACAATTTTCACTCCATTTACTTCAAATTTAAAAGTTATGTTCCCAATTGCAATTTTTCACTGAAAATTCATTTCTTAAGGGGTTACCCCCACTTGCGATTTTGAAAAAATCGATTTTTTTATTGCATTTTTTTGAAGTATAAGTATCTGAGAATGTGTCCTGAAAATTTCAAGTCGATCCGAACAAAATTGACTGAGATATGAGCGTTGAAAGAGAAGAATCCGTTGTATAAACGACCGGCTAATTGAAACTTTAAACGCGTTTTTCTCAAAATAGCATTTCTGAAGTCGGTGACCAAGATTACTCGAACACTAATGAACCGATCTTCTTGAAATTTTTCAGGCTTATTTAATACATAAAAATGTAGTCTTTAATCGTTCGATTTTTTTTTTTCGAAAAAAAATGGCTGTTTTATAGCCAAAAAACGGCCGTTTTTTTCGTTAAAATCGAACCATTAACTTTGACTGTCCGCCGTTTTGTGAAAAATGAATATTTTTTAAAATCCTCCGATTAAAGACTAGTTTATACTTATATTTGACTAAATCCATCCGCATTTTTTTTTCAGATGATCCACTTCGCCGCAATGTTGGTCACCGCAAACCGTGTATATAAAAACATTATTTCATTGACGGCCATTTGCCACTAAACAATGTAATATTTTTCAATAAAAAAATTACTGAAAGTTCTTGAAGATGTGTTCTTTAAGATGGTATATTGATCGATTGAAAAAGTTTTGTAGTTTTCTTTAAAAAAATTCGTGAAAAAGGCCTTTTTTCGCTACAAGTGGGGGTAACGCCTTAAATTCAAATACCTACTTTTGAATAAAACAATATTTTTTAAATTCCGTACGTACTTCTCTAGGTATTCTAATGTAGATTGACGAGAATTTTTGTTTTTTGATCTAGGTAAAAAATTGTGGATGCTAAATGTCACGCCGCGGAGCGTCTAAAAAAGATAACAAAAGAAAATATTTTAGTTTTAAGGCTTTCACGGCTCTTTATGTAATTTGAAGAGTATGTGGCTTCCGGATGGAGGCCGTGTTGAGAATCAGCGTTGTGCCGACGTTTCGCAAACGTTACAGTCTGCATCATCAGGGCTGAGAGCTCCGATACTGAAGCTCCCGTGTCTCAGGCATTCCTTATATACTTGCAGTCATCGTTCCAGATCACTGCACCAGCCAATCAGATTTCCCCTATCATCGCCAACATCTTTATGGAGAATTTCGAGAACAGAACTCTGCAAGAAGCACCTCTCAAACCCTCAACCTGGTTCCGATATGTCGATGACACCTTCGTCATTTGGAGTCACGGCAAAGAAAACCTCAATCATTTCTTAACCTTCCTCAACTCCCAGCACCCCAATATACAATTCACCATGGAGATAGAACAGGACAATCAAATTCCTTTTCTGGATGTACTGGTTCAACGGAAAAACGATGGCACTTTGGGCCACAAAGTTTACCGGAAACCAACGCACACGGATAGATATCTCCACGCTACGTCCCATCACCACCCCTCCCAAAAACAATCGGTCATAAGCTCTCTGGTCTACAGAGCTCTAGCGATCTCCGAACCGAACTCTCTCGAGGATGAACTAGAACACCTACGCAAAGCTTTAGGAGATAATGGCTACAAGCCAGGCAACATCGAAAGAACGATCAAACAACTAAGAAGAAAAATAGCCGATCCGAAAACGGTAACAGAACCTGAAGGGGAGAATGAAGGACAAATAATAGCAACAACTTCCCTTCCATACCTTCAGGGCATAACCGATCGCATAGGCAGGGTCCTTGGGAAACATAACGTGCGAGTCATCTTCAAACCTCAGAAGAAGCTAGCACAAGTGGTTCCGAGTGCAAAAGACCAAAGACCACCATTAAGTGCACCAGGAGTGTACAAGATACCCTGCTCATGCGGTAAAGTGTACATAGGAGAAACCGGGAGGAAGATCAGTACACGGATCAAAGAACATCAACGGTGTATCAAATATGGCCACATTGGACAATCAGCCCTGGCCGAGCATTGGATGGAAACTGGTCATGCCATTCAGTTCGATAAAGCCCAAAGTCTGGCCCCATCAAACAGCTATTTTTCTAGGAAACACCGAGAAGGCTTGGAAATCCGAAAACATCCGGACAATCTAAACAGAGATGGTGGATATCACGTCAATCCCATTTGGCACACCGTCCTCCCGGTTTTTTAATTGACCGGCCGATCAATTAAAACATCTGATTGGCTGGTGCAGTGATCTGGAACGATGACTGCAAGTATATAAGGAATGCCTGAGACACGGGAGCTTCAGTATCGGAGCTCTCAGCCCTGATGATGCAGACTGTAACGTTTGCGAAACGTCGGCACAACGCTGATTCTCAACACGGCCTCCATCCGGAAGCCACATACTCTTCAAAAGAAAATATTAGTAGTTGGCGATTTTGTACATGGAAAAAAAATATATTTTTTCTAACAGCTTGATATTCATACTAAATAGATGTGTAATTAATTTTATGAGTGAAGCACTTTTCCATACGAAAAAAAAATGCTAAATTCGCACATGATTTTATACCCGTTACTGTGGCCTAAGGCCTTAAATTTTACGATTTTTTTATCTACATGTAGATAATACTAATAATGATTATATATATATATAAAAGGCCCGACTGTCAATTGAGTGACTGATTGACTGACTCATCATCGTCGAGTCTAAACCGCTAAAGGTAGAAACGTGAAATTTGGACAGAGCATTGATTTTATATCGGAGGCATCGTTTAAGCAGGAATTTCACGAAATTCACCCCCAAGGGGCTGAAAGGGGGTGGCAAAGTTTGTATGGGATATAATTTTTTTATGGTCAAATTTACTTGAAAGCTGGTATCAATGCGCTGTGACACAATTAATGAAACACATATTTCGGCGTTTTTCAAAATTCAACCCTTGGAGGGAGAAAAGGGGTGGAAAAGTTTGTCTGGAAATTATAAAAAATCAGGTCGGATTTACTTGAAATTCGGTATTCATGCTTCTTGACAGAATTAATGAAATTCGTATTTCAGCGTTTTTAGAAATTCAACCTCTAATGGCAAAATTTGTATGGAAAATAAAAAAAATTTGATCAGATTTACTTGAAACTTAGTATTAATGCTCTCCAAAACAATTAATAGAAGACGTACTTTAGCATTTTTCGAAATTCAACCCCTAAACGAAAGGGGGTGGCAAATTTTTGCGAAAATAAAAAAAAAACGGGTCAAATTTACTTGAAACTTTGTATAACCGCTCCTAGACACAATTATTGAAATGTCAGCGTTTTTTTTTAATCAATCCTCAAAGTTAGTTAATTTATTTTTAATATAAGGTAAATTTATGGAGATTATGTGTGGAACGCAATATCCGATAAATGGCCGTCTAGTCGCTGTTTGCAAACGTTCATTCTTTTGACAAAATTTTCAATAACATTTTTCCATAATTGCGGACTGATTTCATTAAAGGTGCGTCCAAGTGGACGCACCTTTAATCACCTTTAGAAAGTTCTTAGAAAGTTCTTAGTTCACCTTTAGAAAGGTGGACGCACCTTTAGAAAGTTCTTCCTTTAGCTCCGGAATGCTCTGTGGATCATTGGCATACACTTTTCACGACAATGTTTTTAAAGGCAGGCGCACCTGATTGGCCCGCATTTAAAAATTAATAGTAATTCAGGGGTTGAGCCGAGACCTATACATGCTTGTATCAATCGACTCAGAATTTCATCCCCCATCCCTCATTTCGGGACTGCCATCAGTTGTGGGACACCCTGCATAATCTGGCTGGAAAGCACGACGAAGTGAGCGATTGTGTCGAATGCGAATGCCAAAAGGCCAAGCTCGATTACGAGCACGAGCTTGCGAATGTGTCTTCATTGGGTCCATCAATAGCAATGGCGTGTACGGCGATAAAACAGGAGGTTATAACCCTCCGATTTTATGTGTTTCACGATGAAATTATTTCCAGCATACCGCAATACCTCGCCAGGTGTCGTAGCAGAACTTGGGACACTTCTGGACCTCCTGACTACCTCCATAATCCTTGACCACCTGTGCAACTTCACTTGCCGATTGATATATACACCTACATAACCCTTGTACGTACACGCAGGCAGGTGAGCCCGTTAGAGCGCTTTTGTGACCGCAATGGGCACTTTGCGCCGCGCCAAATGCTCGAAAACCAATTCGCGGAGGGCAACTCGCACACATCGCCGACAACAAACGTGAGACTGGATGCGTCCAACCTGTGGATGTTGATTCAACGATTATTACATTTCGATGGATCTATTTGGAAGGTAGTTTTCAACATTGCTTTTCACGTTGATGGATCCTTCGTGATGGACATCATTGCTTTAGGTTCAATGAACTCTTAAAACTCTTGCGAAACTCGTGGATCGACACGTTATTTCGAGGCTTCGCACTCGTGACACGGCGACGCAATAAAAACCTCACGGTCGCCACTGCACTTCTCCGTCGCGATTTATTGAAAACATGGAAAAGTGTTTTTTTTCACCACTAGAGTTCTGTTTTATGGCATGTTTTTTATGAGCATGGAAGACCGCGATAAAAAGTGCGCTCGATTTTATCGGTACTTTTATCGAGATCGAAGTTTCCGAGCCAGCGAACCTTCTTTAGATTTAAAGCTAAAAGCTTCTGAGAAAGTTTTGGAAACTTTTCGGCTCTCCCGAACATCCATTGTGCGCGTGATAAATCGAAATTTTGGTCAAGAAGACCGAACACTCGTAGTGGCCCCCGCTCTCCTGACGAGTTTTGCCTTCGATTTTCGTTTGCTACTCTCTCCCCCCCCCCTCTCTCTCTCCCTCCCTCTCTCTTTCTCTAGTGTCTACCTTCAGTATTCCAGACCACTTGAGCTCCCAATACTTTAGCAGAAACATCAAAAGTCAAGTTTGTAAGCTCAAATCTTGGCAATTCGTTTCGAATGCGCTTTTATGGACGAGTTCGATGGCGAAGAAACCTCATAGATGTTCAATTTTGCCTTGACCAGCACGACCTGATCTCAATATTACAAAGTCAATGGAATACTTGGGCTCGCCACTTTAAGAGGGGAGACACCTATAGGCGAGGAAAAAATTGGCTGATATTCATGATTCTTTTCAAAGGGAAGGTTTTTCACCATTTTGAAGACCTAGGGTATTTTTTATTACTAGTTTTGGCTGTTGGATGGTATTTTCCTCATCAATCTTGAAAAATGGTGGAGGTATGGCACGGTATTATAAGCTGCACTTTCTCATGAAATTTAGCATGATCTTTTGGTAATTGATTTTAACTAAATTAATTGAGGTCATTAAATTGGTAATCTTTCTAAACTTATTGTCTAAAAAATGACCCTAAATATTCTTGGAAATAAAAAAAAAGTACTTTTCATTGCAAAATGTAGCATTTTTTTCACAAAATTCAATCTTTGTTTCAGAGACTACCGTTTTATCGATTTTGAACATTTCTCACTTTTTCTTGGTTCGTATTCATGGTTTTGGGGGCGGGTTTGAATTCCTAACTTTGGACGATTAGAACGCTCAAAACTCCGATAGAATACGACCCCAAAAGATCGAAACTCCGAAAATAATAATTTGGCTATGAAAGTTTTGAAAGGTTCAAAATTTGCAATGAATCGACGAGTGGTTCAAAGAATTTTTTTTTATTAAGAAGTGACTTTACGTAAATTTTCTCAAATATAGACAAATTTTAAAATTGACGTAAAAGCACTTCTTAAAGAAAGATAATTGAAATAATTCGTCGATTTGTTGAAAGTTTTAAAACATCCATTGCCGAATCATTTTGACGGTGTTCAGATTGTTGGTCTTTCGTGTAAAATTCTTTCGGAGGTTTGATCTTTCGGTGTACTATTCTTTCGGAGTTTGGAGCATTCTGATCATTCAAAGTTCGTAATTTCAACCCGGCCCCATGGTTTTTTTGCAGATTATTCTCACCGACGCTACGTGTCACGCCACCTGACAAAATTCCACCGCATTAGAAGACCGTATGGTTTGTCCGCCATTTTTTAAGATTAAAAAAGAAGAAATCATTTTTTTTTAATCATGAAAATCATGAATTTTTCTCACCTAACGGTATCTTCTCCCTCCTTAATGAATGTGCTTTTTCTCACGGCAAGAAAAGTAGTGATACATGCTTCGATGAATATTCTATTGCATCACGAAAATGTTTTGTTATCTATCCGCGATTGATGGAATTGAAGATAAAAACAAGATATCGGACAATATCCAAGCTGATAGGAAGCTTCGCTATTGATCGTTGACGGACCGAGTACAATTTTACAGTACGTCACATCAACGAGATCCGGCCGTGCAATTACAGTATTCAAGAGCAAACCGAGACAAGGCATTGAGAATGATATACGTGCAAAAAAGGAAGGCCAATGGCTATTTTTTTATGTAGACACGCTCCGTCGAATTTATGCTATGTCCGCACAATGCGGTAAATTACTACTGACGGTATTCCCGCTCAACGCTTGTGGGCACACTTCAAATCGGCAGCGGGTAGGAGAAAATGGCCGGCACGATGCATCCATACTACCAATACGTGAGAAGATAGGGTAACTTTGCGGCAATAATGGTACCACTGTTACCTTCGATCGTGGCTCTCTGCAGCACGAGCAAATTTATCCTGGAAATTTGAAATCGCATGCGAAAGCTCTCATACATCTCGTTCCCTCGCAAAAAAAACTCGATATCAGCAAAAGCACGAGAAATCATTTTCCAGAAAAGCGCCGAGCTTCGACCAAATTTCCACGCCTCTCGTACTCCATATTTCGATGTAAAATTATTTTCTTCATCGGATGGAGGGTTGAGTAAAAAAATTTAGAATCTCCATTTATTTCATTATTTACCAAGAATTTCAAATTTATCAACATACGGTTTTTGAGTCGACGGATTGCTGAATAGCATACCATTGTAAGATATAAGGGTACAATTATTAATATTTTTCACGCCAGTGCCAATTTCTTTGAGCAGGGCAAAAAATCTTTGAATTATAATCGGAAGTATGGCGATTAAGAATATTTAAAAATTACAAAATGTCAGGAATGAAAGAAGATTATTAGAAAATATATTTAAATTATGATAGAAATTATTTATGACTATTAAGAATATTATAAAATGAAAAAAGTCTATTAGAAAATATCTTTGGACTATGTTCGAAATTATGGCTTTATAAATGACTCGGAATTGTGACTATCGAATGGAATTTGAGACACTGGTAATAACATATTATTATGATAATAATATTTATCTCTATATTAGTAGATCTCTGCTCGAAAATTGTTTTTATCGGCCTGCCTAAAACTTTTGGATCCAATCCTTGGATTGAAAATTCAAAATTCGAAAACGGCACAAATGTTTTTAAGAACTGTAAACTTGGTCTAAAAAATACAGCTATTGTGAAAATATACCTCAGCTCTTCCAGAATTATACATGAAAGAAGTTTTTCTTAAACGTGGTCTAAAAACGCACACTAACACACATATAATCTACTAAATGACTCAATTTTGAGCAACGGCTAGTTTGTCCGGTAGGGGTGCAAAAGTGTCTTCAGGCCTCAGGCCACAGTGACGGGTATAAAATCATGTGGGAATTTTACAATTTTTTTTTCGTATGAAAAAGTGATTCAATCATAAAAATTAATCACAGATCTATTTAGTACGAATATCAAGCTGTTAGAAAAGATTCTTTTCTTTTTAATGTATGAAATAACCGACTACTAATATTTTCTTTTGTCATCTTTTTTTCGGCACTCCGCGGCGTGACATTTAGCATCCACAATTTTTGACCTAGAACAAAAAACAAAAATTCTCGTCAATCCACATCAGAATACCTAAAGAAGTACGTACGGAATTTAAAAAATATTGTTTTATTCAAAAGTTGTAGGTATTTGAACTTAAGAAATGAATTTTCAGTAAAAAATGCCGTTATAACTGCTCATAAACTGCTCATAAAATGAAAAGTTTTCGACTACTCAGAAATTCCGTACGTACTGCTCTGCGAAATGCAATTAGGAACATAACTTTTAAATTTGAAGTAAATCGAGTGAAAATTGTTGAAGTTATTCGTCACGCCAATTGGTAAAAAGCTGTTTCGAGAAGTTTCGAGTAGTCGGTCATTGTGTACATGGAAAATAAAATTTTCTTCTAACAACTTGATATTCATATTAAATAGATGTGTAATTAATTTTATGAGTGAATCACTTTATCGTACGAAAAAAAATTGTTGAATTCGCACATGATTTTATACTCGTTACTGTGGCCAAAGGCCTTAAAGATGAAGAGTAAAAATCTAGGAAACGAGCCCGAGGTAGAAGTGGAATGTGGAGCATTGACGAGAAGCGATGGGAATCCTTCAATGGTTAATCGCCATTCGGTTCCGTCCTAGTGGAGCATTCGCTTGAAAAGGTTACCGATTCAGCCGCGGAAATTACATCGGTTTCTCAGCTTTCGTTCCCGCTTTCCAACCTCTCCCGTCTCTCCTCAGCTTCGCCCCAGAAGCTCACTAATTGGCAGGATACTTTTCGTTTTCTCTTTATTTGTGTTAAAGGCGAGGTTGCATGAGCTTGCAAGCTCACAAGCTCCCAAAGTGTAAATCGATAGACAGGTGGCAACGTTGGTTTTTTGAGAATTCGGATCGGATCTGCGGGTGGTGTGAGAGCTTTCGACTATAAGTTCGTTCTTCTTACCGCGACACAACGATCGAGAACTGAATGTCACGATGTTTTGAAGTCTGCGTGATTCGAACGAGCGAACTGGAGACTCGAGTGATCGATGGGGTGTCCCGGCAGCCCTAAGAAAAACCGGAAATTGCCGATGGTCGTTCTCCCGCCCTTGCTCGAATCTTGAGTCGACGAAAAACAAAATGAAGAACGATCAAACGCTCGCATTCGATCGAAACAAAATGTTGTTTAAAGGCCTACACCACTGTTAACGTCTAAAGTGTTGAGTGATTTTTCGCGAGTTTTTTTGGTTGGAAGGACAAGTACGAGGATAATAATATTCAGGGATTTTATTAGTCGTATCGTCGAGTGAATAAAAAAAAATTATATAAAAAAATTATACCAAATGGTGACGCTCGAGCCATTCTCGCGAGGCATGTTAAATTTTACACGCCCTGGGGCACGAAGTATCACTGATGCAAATTTAGATTTTTTTAAAATTCTATTAATTTCCATGAGTCTAGCTAATGAAATATGTAGGGCATTTTGAAAATATGATTTTTTTGTGTCATTGGCAAGCATTTAAAAACGCAATTTTCGACAGAAAAAAAGGACAATCATTTGTTAATAACTAATGCTATAATTAACTCGTGGAAAATCCCGTACGTATTTCTCTTCGGAGTGTTATTTGTGCTCAAAATTTGGAGTGAATAGAATGAAAATTGTTGGAGTTATGCTGCATGGCGTTTTTGAAAAATTGTGTTCCGAGAACAGCGGTCGACGTCCCCCACTGGGCGAGCCACTGCCACCGCAGGCCCGCACGGACCTGCTGACTTTTTTATACGGGCACCAAACTTTTTTCCCCTTATTCTTAAATAGTTCGAAGCATCTCTGGAGCTAGTTTTTAAAAATCCAGTTTTTGAACATTCTACAGAGGCGTTACCCCTTAAAATGAATATTTAGTGTCAACTGATTGGGAAAAAAATGAAACGTCAAACCAAATCGAGGAGAAGAAGTGAAAACAAATGCAAAATTTCTTGAGGGGAAAAAATGGCCACATTACGATTTTTTCTGGGAAACGGTTGTTGAAAAAAAAAGCATTTTTTAACATAATCGTATTCACATTGAGGTCCTTTGCAAAACATCACCAAAATATACAGAAAGACAACAAAAACATTCCCGCCGTTAGATGATGACATTCTTTTCGCGAAGTTTGGCGGTGGACACTCTCCACCTTAAACGGTTCACCTGATATGTAAAAACAAAACGCCTTATTTAAGTTAACAATAAATACGAGTCATTGACGATCGTCAATTTTTTTATCTTTTTTTTTCTTTAATGTTCCGTCGAAGTGAACATCGAGCATACAAAATCTATCAAAAAAGTCGTCATTTTTACGTAAATATTGAACAATAAGGATGGATTTTGAAAAAGTGAGATCGTCAACGACCTTTGAATGATTCTCATCGCATCTCCTGTAAATTGGGTAATAATCCATGAAGTCGTTCTCGGGATATCATGTCCACCGACTTTAAAAACAGTATTCCGATGAAAACGCGTTTAAGGATGTTGAGTCCCACATCGCAAATGATGATAAAATTCTAAAAATTTGGTATGTTTTTGTATGAAGTATTTCAGAGGTCGTGTAAAAATTTCACGACAATTAGGAAGCTCGTTATTGAACAATTAACATTCACAAATTAAATGCTGTCTTAAGAAAACTGATGTAACTTTGCAATAAGTTTTTTTTTGACCTCTCAATTTTATAATATCTACAATATACTGAAAGCAACGGCAACAAAACGAAGTTTATTGATAAATTTTTTTTTATTTCTTTTAAAAATTGTTCTTAACAAAATGTTAATTTTTTAATAACGAGCTTCCTAATCGTCCTGAAATTTTAACACGACCTCTTAAATACTTCATACAAAAACATACCAAATTTTCCGAATTTTCTTATCATTTTTTATTTCAACCCTTAAGGAGGTTGAAGTAATGATGATAGAATTCTGAAAATTTGGTATGTTTTTACATGAAGTATTCAGGAGGTCGTGTAAAAATTTCATAACGATTAAGAAGCTATTTATTGAACAATTAACATTAACATGTTTCATAGGGACTCAACATCTTTAAAGTTTGAAGAAGTACCTCATTCAATTTCAGGAATATTTCAATAAAATTTTTACGGAGTATAGCTAAAAGGTAATACTACCGAATAAAAACAGTTTCGGAAAATGCAATTTTTTGACCCACCTAGGTAGATGTAGCCCGCCAATTAAACTATTTCCCTAGTCAGAAAGAATCACGCGTAAATATGCAATTTTTCCTTTTCCCGTTTCGCACCGTTTCCCATCGAGATCAAGCTCACCGCAACTTACGCAAAGTTATCGATATCTTTGTCACCCCCAGCGAACTTTTGTTCGCGGCGTGTTCGCGATAACAAGACTCTGCCCGTTGGCTTTTCCCAGCGACGAACTATCGCCGACAGTGAAAACCCGGTTGTTCGTCCTTATTAGCGAGGCAAGACTGAGAGAATCGGAAAAAAACTATATTCGCCCGAAGCTCAATGATATTAGAGCCGACACTTTGTCTTTCTCTCCATCATCCCCTATCTGTCCCATCGTTCCCTTCACTTTTCCCTCGTTTCGGCCAAGTCGCGTACTTTTACTGCATTAGTCGAGGCCCGAAAGGTATATATTTGCGACAAAATTGCTCGTGACTGCAGAAATTTATCGTGACAGACAAGGGGCGAGGGGGGTGGATCCGAGGGGGCTGCGAAGGGAGGGTTGAAAGTGTGGGCGGTTAAAATGGAGTGAGAATTCGAGTTACGTCGTTACTCGTTCAACTACTGGCAACGTATTCACGCTCTCTCACTACCGACTGAATTTTCCCACACCCCAAACCCCCTACCCTCCCCCGCCCTTATAACCCTCGGAACTAGCTGCGCAATGTACTTCCTATAGTTTGTGCAATACTACTAACACTAGGAGTCATTCCCTTTATCCCCGTGCGAGCCTCTCTAAACCAACCCCACTCTCAGTTTACTACGTTTTACCCTCTCGAATCACCTGCCCCCACCCCCCGCTTGGTCGCTTCCACCCCTCCCTTGGCTACCACCATGGTTATGCCACGTCCACCCGGCCAACGAGATCCGAGTTAACTTGTTGCGAGCTCGTAATGAGATTACGAACAAACCCAGCAAAACCGCAACTCGCATCGACCAATCCTGCCTTGCCTCTGGCCTCTCGTCAGACATTCCACTTCAACAGTTGTTCGAGCCTCTGGCAAGATTCCCTGTCACTTTCGTCGCAATTTTCTATATACGGTTAACCCACCTAACGTTCCTATCCTCCAATATTGCAACTAAACACAATCTTCCTAAGATTTTTACGCTGAGCAGCCGCAGAAATAGCTCCCAATCCTTGAAGGATCCAGCTCTGACTGCATGTGGGGTCAATCGGACCCCAGACGTTTTTCAGATCGTTGTATCTCGGTAAATATGCATTTTTATTGTAGAGACGTTTTTTGTAGTCAGTGACACTTATTTTAAATCCCAAAGTTTATTTTTTAAGAAAAACGAAAATTCAGTGCCCAACCATTCGTTCAAAGTGGGAGTCAGTCAGTTGACAATAGTTAGATAAAACAAATGAGGTCAGAATGACCCGGTGTGCACTCGAAGGGTAAAGATGACATACTTTTTTCTTTTGCGACGAATATTCAAATTAATGACATCGTATGAATGTAAAGTCAAGCCTATATTCGTGATGGTTTTTTATTATAATGAAATAGAATCAGTTTCAGGACGTCAGGTAGTTGAATGAAAAGTAGAAAAATGATAAATCACATGTAGGTCGACGTGTGTAAGATGACATACTTTAGTCTAATGTATGTCTACGTCATCAGTCTAATGATGACATATGTATGTCATCTTAGACACGTAGACCAAATTATGCTCAGACACATGAATTTCTGGGTGATAGGTTGGTTTATAGCGACCAAGATTCACCGGAATATTATCAAAGTGGCGACGAAGTGTTGCCTGCGACACGTCAAAATGTTTGGATGCTAAAAGCCAACCCATTCTATTCTCCTTCGCTGCTACAATAGCCTTGCCCATGTGTCCTTGTGATCAGCTCTTACGTGTCGAGGTTCGTTGGTAATTGGCAGGCATCCTATAACGATATTGAGAAAGCGTATTATTTATATTAAAAGTACGAATATTTTTATTTCAATATAAGGTACGAGCATGGAGATTATGTGTGGAACACAGCATCCGATAAATGACATAAACGGTATGGACTTGAAAGAAATATGCTTTCAACAAAAGATCAAGGAAGCAATTGGGCGTGCCATTGATGAAATTAGTCCGCAATTATGCCAAAATGTTATTGAAAATTTCGTCAAAATAATGAACGTTCGCAAACAGAGACGAGGCAGCCATTTGTCGGATATTGTGTTCCACACATAACCTCCATGTTTGTACCTTGTATTGAAATAAAAATATTGGTACTTCTCAAATAAATAATATGTTTTATTAATAAATTAAAATGTCAGGTAATTTTTGGACACCTATACAAAATAGTACTGTACTGCGCAAACGCACACGCACTTGACCACTTTTTCACCCACAGAGCAATCACATTTGAATCAACACGATTGCCACTCGACAGCCAGGGATAAACGCAAATTGTCTCTGTTGAGTACACTTACATTTTTTGAAAGCACAATATCCATTATCCAGTAATGGCATGTGGATTAATTTATTGATTTACTGCTGGGCTTTATTGTTCCAACCGTTGGTACTGTTCCCATTAGTTCCCATCATTATTAACACGATATTCACGCTCGTTACCACCGTTACAATAATTATACCAGCAATCGTCGAATACGGTGAGCATTCTGTGCGACAAAAGTCCTGCCGAGAAATATCACCACTAACAGTGGAATAGTCGAATTTCGCAAAGATAGGACACTTTTCTTGCAACTGGGAAAAACTTTTCCCACCCCTACTGAAAAAGTCCACTCGACTGTATGAGCAAATTCTTTGTATCCAGCGATATCACATTTCACGTTGCTACTTCGCCGGGAAATTCGTTTTTGCAAAGTATCAGCTTTCTGGGGCGGATAAAGCAATGCGCGGGTCCCGTGAAAACGGTAACGCGTCGGATTCGGAAGGCGGGCATGTCTTCCGCGTCTTTTCTGGAGTTTCGTATCGACGCAATGAGCCACGTCAAGATAAGTCTCGTCGTCGCAATCATGCTCTCGCGCGAGGACACAAAGCCTAGCACGGGATAAGCTCCGGTGGACAATGATACTACCTTCGTACGACGAAGCGAAATTTTGTATTCTCCTCGAGGTCGGGCTACTTCGACTAGGCACTTTCTCGTCTCTGGAGAACTATGAATACGTCTGGTCGTTACCTAAGCTCCTTGCATTCCGAGCAGCCCCGGATTCTCAATTTTTTCATCCTCCAGGATCCCAACGCGCTTTCGACCTTCAATGAACAACTGCCGCACGGAGGACAATGTCCGATATGCAGATTTCGGCCGGGATTTACACCCATAACGGATCTTTTTTTTAACAGCTTGATATTCATACTAAATAGATGTTTAATTAAATTCGCACATGATTTTATACCCGTTACTGCGGCTTAAGGCCTTAATGACTAATATTAGGAGGTTGAAGAACCATATTTTGATGGATTGAATTGGAGGCATTACTTTATGAAGACTCATGTCAGACGGTAGCTGAACTTGCAGAATCATTGGAGTTGATCATACAACAGTTTCGAAATGTTTGAAAGCATTAGGAACGGTTCTTTAATATAAACCATTAGTTTTCACGAAAACGAGAACTTATTCAACATCCCAATGGTAAGAAAAATCGGTCCATTCCACCAGTAACAATACTCCGGAAACGTACGGATTTATCGAGCTTTCTTTTTTACTCGGGAGCAATTTTTCGAAATGTACATTTCGATCTCAATTTATGTCTTCAATCGCAATACCCAAACTTTCGCAGGCGCGCTTGAGTGCCACTTGGTCTCGAGTGATCCTGAGGTTCATTGGAAAATTCGAGCTGGAGAGATCGAATCCATTCTCACGTGGACATTGCTTCGTGAAACCGCATACTCGAGGTCTTGATCCCTCAAGAGCTTCGGTCGCCGCGGACTTTTGTGAAAGCTCCATGATCTTTTGTCTCGAAGCCACCAGGTCAAATTTGTCCGCCAGTACATGCCTGATAAGTATTGATGTGGTTTTACTGTTTGAACAGCCATTGACGTGATTCTCGTGTGACAATAGTGTGAAAAAGTTTCCCTCGTGACACATGGCAAAATGTAGGAACGCTTTGAAGTTCAGCGTTGAACTTTTGATTCGATCTATACTGGGATCGATGCTGTAGGTACACGAACGAATTGGCTATGCAGGCCCATTCGTATACCGTAAAGTGTTCTTCTGAGTTACGAGCGTCGTACGTCAGGCGCCCATTCTTGGTTGAAATTGAATCTTTTTCGTGATTGTCGGAAAGAGAATGGTCAATCATTTTTTCTTTACCACATCTGCATAATGGTCCAGCGTTTGATGCCATTGCTGTAGACGACATTTAAAAAGTTGCTAACTTTGATGTCTAATAGCTGGAGCTAAAAAGGGTGAGACTCCTTGAAATTTGACAAAAAGTCGATACAGTTGTTTCGCTGACTAGGACCTTTACGAAATTCTGTCGAAAGAGGCACTCGGGCTAGAACTACCTTGATAGCTATAGTTTTTTTCCGTTCATTTTGGAAGCTTAAGGCTGCTTCTCACTTTACAATTATCAAAAAATCGATTTTTCAAAAACATATTTCGATATACATATCCAAAAATACCATGCTAAAATTTGTATGGACTTCTGAAGAGTCTCACTGTATTTTTGTGTGACATTAAATTTACTAGCTGAGCACGTTCATCTGCTCCCCTCAAACTTTAAACGGCGTTTTTCTCGGAACAACTTTTTTCGACGACTTGTTGATAAAATCATCGAAACGCCTGAACTGATGTGTAATTAATTTTATGAGTGAATCACTTTTTCATACGAAAAAAAATTGTTGAATTCGCACATGATTTTATACCCGTTACGGTGGCCTTAGGCCTTAATGGACAGGTCGTTGACATGGCCTTCCAAATGTGGATCTAAAATTTGTTTAGTAAAATAGACCATGAACGTGTTGAACATTTTTATTTTTTTTTCATCTGTAGTGGAGTGTTGCAGGTGTGTCTGATTTAAAAAAAACCCTCGTTCATGAATCCAGAGGCTTGTTAGCTGATATATTTCCGTTTGAAGAACATGGCTATTGGGGAGGCTCGTCATACAATAAGAATACAAGAATAAGCTTCGAGGCAGGATCGCCATAAATAACCATGTGTACCTGATTGGGGAGCTGGGTCTCTTTTTCAAAACGACTGGCTTGTACCTCGCCTTGGTTGCATCCACTTTGTAATACCGAGCCGGTGGCATACGACCGTAACTTCTCGATCTGGAAAATGGAAAAATAAATGGAAGTCGAATTTATCGCGCTGTTCTTTCAATTTCCTCTTCATCCTTCTCAGCATATATCATATATCCTCAAGCCTAATCTTCCTTTTTCCATATATACGGGAAACAGAAATAAAATCGAAACGTATATCTTACAACACGTGAGATACCAGAGGATCCGTGCCATCGTCCATTTGTATTTCATCATTTCCCGGGTCGAAAACTCCCGAGCCCTCAGTCAATATCGACTTGGAGCTTCCGATCAAATTCTTTCCCTCGCTCTCCTCACTCAACGCCGAAGCTTTTGCGATCGAATCCACGCTGGGCCGAGTGTCCAGGTGAAGACCCACCGTTTCTGCAAGCATTCCCTCCAACCTCGGTCCATTTTCGTCCGAAGTAATATCGTCGTTCGTCGTCGGCAAGTCGACTGGCACTTTTGGCAATTCCTGGCGAGGTCGGGACCTTAGCCACATAAATGGTGGCAAAAGGGGTGACCGATCGACACCACGACGAATTTTCCATTTTATCGGCTTTTTGTCCATGCTCGAAAAAAAAATTCAAAATCGTTGCTTGTGCAAACTATCCAAGTATATCGCAATCAGGGGCCATTTTCGAAGATCTACGTTAATTTCTTCGCAGTGCTGAAAGAAGTACATAATTACAGTTGACCTTTCAGCGTTATTCGAGTATTCGTCAATTTTGTCAAGCGTTTAAACTTTTCTTTCGGGCCCAGCACGAATAAAAAAATTTCTTCGAATTTAAGCTTACATTTGAATAGCAGCTAAGTTGACATTTTTATCTTGTCGGTTATTGTGGCTGAATTTTTTTTATCGAGGCCCAAACATCATTGCGGCAAAGTGTAATTTTTTTACCACTCATACAACTGTTATATCCATTGCAACAACGGCGAATGTTTTTTCGTGTCAAAACGCGGAAGCGTCTGAAGTGATTCGAGACGAACGCAAATATCTCTTGCCTGTGCAATTCACTTTTGTTTTTTCTCGAAAGTTTTGCTTGCACCTCAATTTGTCAGGACTTCCGTCCGTCGATTCCCATCCGTTGGATTTTCCTCTCCTCGAGAATCCGTATGCACTACTCCCCCACACACCACCGATCCACACCGCTCCACCCACGACACCGGTAACAATTCCGATTCGGAATTAATTCATTTCCTGGTTTCCCGCAAGCATTCCTCCGCGAGGACTTCCACTGTGTTATCTTTGAATTTGACATTTAGCAATTCCGTCTCCATCGAGTGGCCGCGGAATTTTTCAGCTCGGCTACGAAAACCTTCGAGGCGATTAGGTGACCGTTGAGGGGTTAGGCGACAGTAACGGATATAAAATCGTGTGCGAATTTAACAATTTTGTTTCGTATGAAAAAGTGATTCACTCATAAAATTAATTACACATCTATTTACTATGAAAATCGAGCTGTTAGAAAATATTTTTTCTTTTCGATGTATAAAATGGCCGACTACTAATATTTTCTTTTGTTCTAGGGTTCAAATTTCAGGTTTTCATAAGCCTGAAAGCTACCACATGTGTCAGTCATAATCTGATAAAGATGTTTAAAATCGATTGCAAAATTTCACACACACACACACACACACACACACATACACACAAGATGAAAAAGCAGAAAATGAAATGATTTAAACACATTTGTTTTTTAATCACGTTTTTGAAAAGGACTAAAAAGTATAAAATAACTTTTCCTAGCCCCATACAGATTTATAACCCCATATAGAGTGCCCTGAAAATTCGTTATGGTGAATTTTTAATACCGATGAAAATACTATTAAGATTTAAAACGAAATACGTGGGGCACATGCACTAGATAATTGATGCATGAATAGTTCACCTAAGTCGATAACAATCTGATTGCACTGCAAATAATGTGAACCGTTGTGTGAGTTTTTTCAACATCTACTTCCTACACTCCTTACGATTATCTATTGCATGCACCCCACATTTTTCGTCTTAAATCTTATACGTAATTGCATAGTTATTAAAAATTCACAATTACAAATTTTTAGGACAATCTGTATGGGGTTAGGAATCTGTATGGGGCTAGGCGAAATTATTTCATACTTTTTAGTCCATTTTAAAAACGGTGTTTAAACAATATCGATCTAAATCATATAATTTTATGTTCAATCGTGAAGCCTATTAGGGGGAGATACGTTTAGGTAACGAAAAAAATTGCAGATTAAAATTTTTTCACGGTAAAATTTCTTTGCAATTTGTTAGACTTAGGCTACGTTTTGTTACTACTTTTGACTGTTACCTGGTATTTTTTTCTTTATTAAACTTTAAGAACTGTGGAGGTATCGCACGGTTTTCTAGACTGCATTTTCAAAACTGTCATGACGTATAACCAAAAATAAAATCGACCGATTCTGATGATATTTGGTATAAATCTTTCTGACCTTATTGTCTAAAACATGACCCTAAATGCGTATGAAAATTAAAGAAAAAGTTTTTTATTGCAAAATGAATCAATTTTTCGGAAAATTCGATACTTTGTTTCAAATTGTACCATTTCATCGATTTTCAAAATTCCTCACTTTTTCTTCCTTCATATTCTGCGTATGAGCATTAGTGGAAAAAAAATCTTCATTGGTTATTTTTTTTTCAGATCAATCGTACCGTCCCTACGTGTTACGCCATTTGACAACATCCGCTGCAACCCGTTTGGAAGACCATGCTATAAAGCCGCAATTTTTAAAGATTAATTAAAAAATACCATGTGACAGCCAAAACTAGTAATAAAACATACCCTGAGTCTCAAAAATGGCAAAGAAAATGTTCCTTTGAAAAAATTCGTGAAAATCAGCCATTTTTTCCCCGCCTAAATGTATTAAAAATGTACATCACCTCTCGAATTTTCAGTCGCACTGTTCATCTTCAAGCCAACTTAGATCTCGGAATAACGCGATCCTCGACTATTTCACGTGAATAAAATAAAAATACCGAAACGCCACAGACTTACTTTCATCTCGACACATTTTCAGTGGATATCCTCAATACGTGGAGCGTGAATGAGATCGTAGAACAGAGTATTCTATCTTAAGTTTTCGCATTCGCTAAACCGCATTTTCGTTCTGGCTCCAGGAAAAATATAGCGCGGCATCCTTGAAAGTTCGAGATCCAACGTAGCTTAACAGAGGGAGTCTAAAGGCGGCAGCGTGCGGCGAGCTTGAGGAAAAACGTTTTCTCACTCTTAACCTCCCCGTGCAACTCCGAAGTAAAATTACGAGCCATAAAATGTCACATCTGGCGGTCGACTTGTTAGAAGTCGCCAACTAAACTTCATCCAGCGACTCAACCGTAAGATATGAAACTGATAGCACGGTGCCCTCAAGTGAATCTAGATGATGGAAAAAAAGCATGAGGTGAAATAAAACGACGTGATTGAAATTGGGTGCTGAGAGAATAAGGAAAATTGCCTATGGTTGGGAGAGAAAAAGTAGAGCCAAGTGGTAAAGCACAGCGTATGGTCAGCCACGAATATTCAGTCTTCCAACTCGTCGAGTTAATTTTTTTCATCTTCATATTTTTTCTAACGAAAAACTGTCGAAAAAAACCTAAATTCGATCCTTTTTTCAAACTGCCGCCATTTTGTCAATTTTTATTTTGAAAAAAACCTCCGTACCACGATAGCGGTTTTCATACTGATTAATAATCTTTTTGCAAATTTTGTTTCGGATAATATTTACGACCACAACCGTGTGAACCGTGAGAACTTATTTTTTTCGAAGACATTTTCAACCCGCGAAAAGAATGTAAAAAATAAATAAAAATGTATTTTCTGTTCTTCATGAGCGCTTTGATTTGACATTAAGAAATCAGACTAATTAGCGTATTTTAAGTATGGAAAAAAGAATCGCGAAAGTCAGCTATCTTTTGACCCATTACACTGTGATGATTTCTCAAACTGCCTTGAAAAATGTGAGAAAGATTACTCGGTCAACATCACTGGGGCTTACACCAAAGCACCCCTTCTATTCTCATAAGTTCATGTTTTGTCGAAATGCCCTTACAACCCTTTGGGTCATCCACAGTACTAAAGACGTCGAATTTTCATTACAAATTTTCATCAAATTGCAAAGGAGCTATTTAAATTAATTAATTAAAATGAAAAAGGACGCGTTAAACGCAGCCTGTTAGCGAATGAGATAACCCGAAAATCAATTAAGAAAATGCTTCACCATCGTAATCCGTGAAAATGAAGCCGCACGACGAGGCAGTCGGCCAACGACTGTGAAATTATATTTCCATCAGGATAAGTGACGTAGTTTCATATACCAGTTAAAAATGAACTTTTCACTCCATCAAATTTTACCGGCTGATATCACGGTGTATACGTTCCCCAACGTGAATACCGAGCAATTATTCTATTTTCAATTAACTCAGTTAATTATTCGATTGTGCGGACAATATACTTATTGAGCTATTACTAGGATTTTCTCATTCCTGTTCACGATTATAGCAGTGAACGAAAAAAGAACAGTGGACCGTACTTTTTTTCTCTCGTTTTGCCTCTACCCGTTCGACCTCTATTCACGAGCTCTCGTGAGTGCAAGTTTTGCCGGGGATTTTTCTACCAGCCCGGAAGGGACGTACCAGCGGCCCCCTCGTTTCACCCCATTTGCTCACTCCTTCTTGTTTATCATAGAGGACAGAATAATCCGGACTTGGACCGTACCAAGGATTACGCGAAAATTATACGCTCTGCTATCGCAATTAGAAAACTGGAAAAGCGACCGAGAAAGGGATGGAAGCTCGTTCTCTTACGGGATTTATGTGTGCACGCGGGAATTATTTAATGTATTTCCTGGCCGGTTATGAGGCTCGAAAGTCCCACGGTTTATCTCGTTCAAATAAAGAAAGAGAGAAGGAGATCATAACGGCCGATAAATCCGATGGAAGAAAGCTGAACTGTTCACATGTACTCGTGCAACCACGATTTACTCATTGGCAACGATTACTCGATCATTGTACACGGATTAATTTTTTTTAATGCAATACAATAGTTGGAACAACTTTTTCCTAATCCTTCAACTGTACACTTCCGCCACGAACCTCTGACTTAATATGGGGTCAATCTGACCCCAGACGTTTTTCAGAAACGCTGTATTTCGTTTTTTATTTTTTCGCATTTTTATTTTGGCAAGACCCTTTTTGTAGTCAATGATCCGTATTTTATGGCCCAAAGTTTGTTTTTTAAAAAAAACAAAAATCAAATTTAATAAAAAAAAATAAATTTTAATTTTTTTTTCAAAATTTCTAAAAGAATCCTTTGAGGTTTTCAAAGAAGAAGATTTGTAGATACGAAAAAAAAAGACAGTGTCGATCGCCTGTCCGAAAAGAACATTTATTCGGAGGTTTGAATTTGAGCATTTTCGGGATAATGAAAAATGGAAAAAATCGACTCCTTCCGCAAATTAATTGGTGAAATCGTTTATTTTGCGCATTTTTTTACTTCAATGACTTATTCACATTTACCGCAATCGACGCATAAGTACATTCGGTGCTCGTTGCACATAGCCCTCCTGCATCACGGATACTTGCTTTTGGTTTTATGATCGGCATTCTAAATACATCATTTACTATAGCAACACAAAATAAAAAATATCTATGAGCATTTTCTGTCGTAACTCACTTACATGTAGTAATAAAACACAAAATTTTACCAAGAAAAAATGTTTCACTTTCACCGCACTATTGCATAACCGGGGTCGATTCGACCCCACGTCCTTTTTCGACAGCTGCCCTCAGTACACAGGCAGGATGTAGGATGAGGGCCGTGTGTCCACCTATAGAGCAGGAATGAGGGATCATTCCCCGTTTTGCGAAACGGGCAGTTGAAAAAAAAAGCAGAACATGAACAATTTTCATGCATTCGACTTGAAATTTGAACTGTGGCTTCTTAGATTAATTTAACAGTCAAGTACGAGCGCGTTTTTTGATTAATTGGAAACTATAAACAATATATGACTTTTTATATGAAAATTATGATGGAAAAACCGAAGTTTTTTCAAACTCGTCTCTATTTTATTCCATTATTTTTTTATTTCCCCCCGTACTTCACTGCGAAAACTAACATAATTGACGATAATATTTCACTCTCAGATCCAGGATTAAATTCACTGCAGTGCTACTGCGTACCGCGGAGAGGGTTGGCTGAAAACCAATTGTGCTATAACGACTCGTGCGCCCCCATTTTGTATACTTTTGTGTATTTTATGCCTTTCTTTTTAGAAATTCGAAAGAAAAGGGTCAAAAATGGGCAGTGAGTGTGGTGTCCTCCCTTAAGGAGAGATACCATTTTCCCAGCGCTTTTTTCCCCCCAAAAAAGTAATTTATTCACGCGATAACCTTAAAACTTTAGGTATGTACTTCCGATAATGTTATAGTGAGAAACCTTCCAAAATTTCAGCCAGATTGATCAATAACTTTTTGAGCCATAACATGAGCAGCTTTTAAAAAGACGCCTAAAAAATACCTTATAACGTCGCCATGTTGTTTGGTTTGAAAAAAGTTTAACATGAAAGTTGTGATAAGATAATGTTAACATTTTTTAATGATGCGATTATTTTATCACCTTTAGAAAAATTCATGAAAAATGACTCATTTTCGGGCGGCTAAAGGGACCTTTAGCCCCGCTGACAATCATCGGATTGTCGTTTTTTACAGTACGAGCACCTTAGGCGATGTTATCGTTTATTCGGGTGGAAATACTTCATACGTTATTTGGCCGGAATGGATTCCTAAATGTCCGATGTAACCGAAATATTATTTATTTACGGGCACGTTACTCAGTGAGAATTCTGTCATTTAATACAAAAAGCCCAAGCCAATTATTTACTAATGCGGGTACCGCAACGCCCATTAGGAGAAGTCGAATTGAGCACGATACAGCCATCAAATTCCTCAACGCAGATGGTTATTACCTTACAATGATATTAATGACTTGCCCGAGGCTCGCAGCATCAGAACATTACTGAATAATGTAGACGTAAATCGCAATTAGCATTGGGATGGTGGATCGATGCACCGCTGCAGAATTCCCAAGTAGGTGTTCATCCCAAAGTAGCACAGTGATTCGTGTTCAGTCGAAACTGATTCGCTTGACTATTTAAGATAGTGATAACGAAGTCAAAATTCTTTGCTGATAAAATGATTGTTTTTTTGTTGCAGGTGAGTTGGAGAATCTCAAAAAGGGATTGATCTGAACGAAGAGTACTATCGATAAGTAATTTTACTTTGTATTTGATTCCGAAAAAAATGTTCTTGAAAAATGCTCATTCTAATTTGATCTGTACGATTAAGGGATTCCCTTTACGAACCCGAATACTTAACATTTAACGGATTTTAGTCTATAATCAAGTAGATGTACATCCCAGTATACTGGTAAAGTTTCAAGCCAGGTTACCAAACTTTTAACGAAAAAATACGACTCTGTGAATTGACTCATTTAAGGGGGGTAATCCCTTTAGACGCCCGAAAATGGATCATTTTTCATGATTTCTCTTAAAGCTGATAAAATAATCGCGTCATTCAAAAATTTTTGTTCTTTTTTAAACAAAACGAAATGGCGGCGTTATAAGGTATTCCTTTTCGCGTCTTTTGAAAAACTGCTCATGTTATAGGTCAAAAAGTTATTGATCGATCTTGCTGTAATTTTGGGAGATTTTTCACTATAACATACTTGGAAGCATATGCGTATAAAAATCTTGAAAAGTATAACATAAAAAATTACGTACGATTTTTTATCGAATTTGTATATTTTGTACCATTTTCTCAACAATTTTAACCCCAAAAAAGTGATTTATTTACGCGATAACCTTGAAACTTTAGGTATATCCTTCCAATAATGTTTATAGTAAGAAAACTCCCAAATCTTTAGCCGGATTGGTCAATAACTCTTTGAGATATGACATGAGCGGTTTTTCAAAAGACGCCTAAAGGAATTAACGCCGTCATTTTATTTTGTTTACAAAAGAAAATATTTTTCGTACCACTTGGAAGTTGTAATACGACAATGTCAACATTTTTTAAATGCGGTGATTATTTTATCACCTTTACAAAACTTAATGAAAAATAACTTATTTTCGGGCATGTAAAAGGATTTTCCCCCTTACAGTGAGCGTCCACAGGTCTGCATGATACGCATCGGACGGGTCGATTCAAACGGATTTTACAATTAGAATTCTTCGTATGGATAGCCACATAAGTGCGTCCACTGATCCGCACCGGACGGACCGCACGCATCAGCTCGGCGGTAATACCGACGCAATTTCTCGAAGGGGGCGATGCTGCAAATCCGAATTCTATGGATACAGTGGACACGCTACGCCTAATTAATTCGTTTGATGCAATCCGTCCGATGCGTACAATGCGGACGTATGGACGTTTACCTTTATACGGTACTTCACAGAAATGACACGCTGGCCACATTTCTATCTAATAATTTAGACACTACGTAACTCTAGATGCTTGGTACAAACTGCTTAACGCGTGTAAAACGTTCTAAAGATTCCGTAACAACAATAAAAAGAGGGGGTCACGGAATGTTTGAAGAAACTATCAACGATAAAACTTGGAAGAATGTGACTAAGACGAATTTTCGTAGCCGTGACTTTTCGGAGAAAATCTAAAAATGTCTAATCCTACTGAATTTGCACAAAATTTTTCATTTCAGTTTATCGTTGGTTATAATGGCGCATTGTCACTTATTTTTATTAAGCGCTACAGTAATTTAACAAAAATTAGAAGGGCCTTGTTTATGCCCTCGCAAAATACGGTTCTTCGCGAAAGAAATACCTTAAACATTGATGTTTCGTAAGTTAAATGAGTCAATGGCTGCAGCGAGTGGATCAATAGTCAAATCAAGTTCGTAGGCTCGAAAGTGTCATCCGAGAATTCAAATGGACTTGTTAACTTCGTTACATTAACCCGTTGACTGCACACTTCCGCCACGAACCTCTGACTGCATATGGGGTCGGTCTGACCCCAGACGTTTTTCAAATCGTTGTATTTCACTAAAAATGCTTTTCTTGTAGACACGTTTGTTATAGACAATGATCCTTATATTATGAACCAAAATTGATTTTTCAAGAAAAACGTAAATCAAGCTTCCAAACATTCATTCAAAGGGGGAGATGCGTTGAAAAATACGTACCTGTAAGCAAAAAACATCATAATTTTTTATTGCCAAAATATCAAAAAAGTCCTTTGAGGTTTTTAAAGAGGATGGTTCGTAGACACGAAGAAAAGACAGTGTCGACCATCTTTCCAAAAAGTATATTTATTCGGAGGCTTGAATTTAAGCATTTTCGGGGTAGTGGAAAATGAAAAAAATCGACTCCTTCGGCAGATTATTGTTGAAAACGTATATTTTCCGCATTTTTTTTTACTTCTGTAACTTATGGTTATTCACATTTAACGCAACCGACGCATGCGTACATTCGGGGCTCGCTGCACATAGCCGTGCTGCATAACGGACACTTGCCTCTAGTTTTATGATCGGCATTCTGAATACATAATTTACTATAGTAGGGCAAAATAAAAAATATGCATGAGCATTTTCTATCGCAACTCACTTACATCTAGTAATAAGACATGGAATTTGGCAAAAAAAAATGTTTATCACTTTCAACGCACGACTGTATAACTGGGGTCGTTTTGACCCCAGGTCCTTTTTCGACAGCAGTCCTCAGTACATGGGCAGGACGTAGAATGGGGGCCGAGAGTCCACCTATAGAGTGGGGGAATATTCGAGTGCCACTCTGCGGCGCCGTTTTGCGATACAGTCAGTTGAAAAAAAATGTGGTTAAAGTGACCCAGTTTGCAGTCGAAAGGTTAATGTGAAACACCGGTGAACTGCTGGCAAACCGAAAAACAGGATGTCGTTGGGCGCAAAACGGGTAGCACTCCAGAGTGCCGCTTTTGCGTCGTCTGATCACTCCACGGCTAATCCACTGATTCGTCTTTTCGACATGCGGTGCATGGAAAGCGTCCGGTCGAATAATTTCCCTTGAGAGAACGATCTTAGTAGAAAGTTAACGGAAAAGACGGACGAAATTTTCAAAGGGATTCAACTCGCTTCTCGAGGGAAAAAAAGTACGCTCGAGGCTATGCTCTTGCAATATTCTGTACACGAGTACTTTTCCTCATCGTCCTTTTATTCTTCCGGCAGCGTTTGTGCATTTGTCGCAGCTTTCTCGCTCTCTCTCTCTCTCTCTTTGCCTTCCGTCTATCTGGTTCTTGTGTGAGGAAGTTCCAAGTGAACCGAACAAATTAAAAAACAATCCCGAGTCTCGCAGGAGGTCGAATTAGCGTTATTTCGCCAATGGGACGGTCTTTTCCATTGCGAAAAAAAAGATAAGAACCATGATAAAAGAAGTCTGGAGACAGAGCGAAGGAAAGTTCCACCGGTGGCATAATTTATCGGCGATCGTGAACAGAGCAACGGGATGAGAGAGAGAATTCTCGTCTAGCTTGGTCCGCGTCTGACCTAGTCCGGAACTCACTACTTCGAAGCTACTGTGGCCCTCTGGCGACACCAGCCAGCTTCGCTGCTCGATACTCATCTGTATCGATATATTCTTTTTACAAACCCTATATATAATATTATTGACACACCGTCGTTTACTGCCTATGTACTGACTCCATCCGCAAGCGATACCAAAGGTGTTCGATAAAAAAATTCGTTTACGACGAACTGCACGAAAGAAAATACGCCGTTTTTTTTCATCACTGTAAAACGGTATCGACAAAAAAGTTTCTCGTAACGTTCACTTTCCGTCTACTGTGTCGGGAATTTTTTACTGAACATTACTGAGATTCCGCTACGAACGTATAGATTGGAACTCAGGAAATAAAATATAAAACGTCAGCTTTGCACTACCCAAAAAATCACAAGAGCGAAAAACGATCGTTTCGAGCGGAAAAAAAGACTGATAATTTACGAAATCGCAAGTGCAGCGTTGTTGCAAAAATGTTGTTTCGTCCATGTACAGAATTTATGCTCTCAATGTAAATCCTCATCGCGGAATATCGTCGAAATGATACGGCCCCACGTCCTTTCGTAATGCGCAATTTGTGAATTATTGTATTGCATTTGTGTCGTCGGTGAAATGCCATATCGAAATAGGGGATGTTAGAAAAGGCAGGCGCCACGAAGGGACGATAAGGGTAAGTGAGCCGTATATAGGAAAACGTGGTGGAGGCCACCAGTCGTAAAAAGTCTTGTAATATTCTACCTCTGCTGTTTCAAAGCTTCTGTTACTACCGACAGCCATGTAGACACTGGTACAGCAATAACGGTGAGACCACCCTCGCTCATCCCCACGCACACATCACACAGGCGCACACTCACACATCCGGTCACACTTTTATCCGCGAATATTCCTACACGCTCGTCTTACACATTTATGACTCACGCACGTGAAACACACAAACTACCCCTTACATCCATGCATTTCATGTTTCACATAATCCTCACGTTCCTCGGACCAAATTTTGCACACTGTATGACCGCCCTCTCGCTTAATGCGTACACAGCGAATATTTTGCTTCCGCGAATATCCGAGAGGAAAACATGGACTGTGAACTATAATAAGAAACAGTTATTTGGAAAATTGCTCTATTTCGAGAAACAACTTCATAACCTTCTGAAATAAAAGCCCGCATCATTGCTGTGCAAAAAAAAATCTACGATCTTCGTCGAATAAAAATAAAGTCGAGCTGAATAAAAAATCCGAAATAGCAAAAGAATGGACACGGATCTAAATTCGTGAATGGCGTGCTCAGGGTAAAAAAATTGAAGATTTGGGACGACAATTGACATCCTGACAGCTATGGAACGAAGTGCTCATTTATCGAATATTCGCCCATTGACAACGATCGCAACGCGGGTTGAGGATGCTTGACTGGTGAGTTTTTCACTACCACATTTGTCGCGTCAAATATTGCGGCTTACAATTAGGCGAGAGAGTGTAGACAAAGATGGGAGACTTCCCGATTTTTCTAGCCTCGGGTTTTTCTTGGGCCTTTGGCCCTAAGGGCTGTTGGCCAGTTTAGAGAGTATTCGGAGTTCGTGGGTATACCGTAGTCATTGTTAACGGGAGGGTAAGCAGAGTGAACGAAATCCGAATAATTGAACACGTTGAACAATTTTTATTTCTCCCCACTTTATGCTGAAAGGTGAGTTTGTGATACAAGGATTTTTCTTACTACGTGTCTAGTAAGTAGCGGGGAATAACTAGAAGGCGGGGTAACTAGGCAAGAATGTAGTGAATTAATAAAAATGAATTAAAAACCGGACTTGCGGAGAGCGGTATGCGTAGTGATGGAACCTGCGTGGTCGGAGAGGGGGGAATTTCTTTTCCATCCCTCGAGGTACTTCGCGTCTTAGTGGCCACGCCCTCCCCTTAAGGAGATACGATCATTACTACGAATCCAACTTTCGGATTTGAAATTTTTATATGATTATGAAGAATACTTTTTTCGCCTATTGCCAAAATTTGAGCGATTTTGACCGTTTAGTTTTTGCGCAATAAAACTGCAAATTCGAGCACTTTGGGTTATCGAAGCACGTTATCTTATGGAGACGGTCAATCGGAAGTGCGGTGATCGTGGTTTTTCTGCTCACGTGTCCAACTAAACCCGTTGTAAAGCTGAAATCCGATCGATTGGATGTAATAGATACTGTAAAAAAATAAGAAAATCAATCTTCACCGTGTACTTAAAGCACTACATGACAAGAAAGTTTCAATTTCCGGTTGAAAATGGTCAGAACGACGAAACAGCACCCATAGACTTAGCAACGTCGCAAGTAACAGCTAATGCGTTTGGCGAACATAACCCAGCTTTGTTTTGAAATTAATTTGAATAGAAGCCGCCACAAAATATGCAAACAAAAATTTATGGAGTTTTATCATTTATCACGTATCAATAATATGTATAATTATATTCTGCCTATCGTGTCAATTCCGTTGAGGTAATTCATGGCCTATTGATATAGGCTTGAATTTTATTACGTTGATATTATTACGAAGATTACTGCGAGTTTTTGACAATCTAATTTTTCAGTTTTTATTTGTTCGCGTGCAATAAATTCATCATTTACCACAACATTTGGCACACTATAATCGATTATACGTATAATCAACATAAGTAAACATCAATCAGAGCAGCTGTGGGTAAAATAAATGTAGACTCTTTTTTGACCGCGTGGAAGTGATCGTACCTCCTTAATGAGTCTGCCGCTTCTTCAGCGGACAGGGGGTAAAGAGAAGGGGTCCACTTTTTCAGCGGTAAGAAACAACTTTTTCCGTAGTCGGTGGTAAGAGGGGAACCACTTTTTCAGCGGTAAGGAGCCACTTCTTCAGTGAACGGGAGGGGTAGCCGCTTCTTCAGCGGACACGTAGCCACTTCGTCAATGGTCGGGGGTAAGAAGGGTAGCCACTTCTTCAGTGGTCGGGAGGGGAAGCCATTTCTTCAGCGGTACGGGGACTACTTTTCAGCAGAATCTCACCTTTTAATAAGAGGCAGCTCGGACAACTGCTCACGAGTCAGTCCGCGCTCCTAGCTTTATAGACTAGCGTGTACCATGAGGAGAGTCAGGCGCCTCGAGCGCGTCGGTTGGGGCCCGAAACTTCAAAAATTCAAAGCGGGACCCTGGACAAACTTTAGTGCGCGGGTCTCCCGCTTCGGCGCTGGAGTTGCTCCACTCTCGGCACAAACTATAATTCACGGGTCTCCCGTCCCGGCGCTATAATCGCTCAAATTTCAGGTGCGAATTGATACGGAGTGTCGATTTTTCCTCGAATTTTATAAAGTGTTTTTCTTTTAAGGGGTTACCCCCACTTGCGATTTTGGAAAAATCGATTTTTTTTATTGCATTTTTTTTAAGTATAAGTATCTGAGAATATGTCCTGAAAATTTCAAGTCGATCCGAACAAAATTGACTGAGATATGAGCGTTGAAAGAGAAGAATCCGTGAATTGCAGAACTGAAATTGAAACTTTAAACGCGTTTTTCTCAAAATGGCATTTCTGAAGTCGGTGACCAAGATTACTCGAACACTAATGAACCGATCTTCTTGAAATTTTGCAGGCTTATTTAATACATAAAAACGTAGTCTTTAATCGTTCGATTTTTTCGTTAAAATCGAACCATTAACTTTGACTGTCCGCCATTTTGTGAAAAATGAATATTTTTTTAAATCCTTCGATTAAAGACTAGTTTATACTTATATTTGACTAAATCCATCCGCATTTTTTTTCAGATGATCCACTTCGCCGCAATGCTGGTCACCGCAAACCGTGTATATAAAAACATTATTTCATTGACGGCCATTTGCCACTAAACAATGTAATATTTTTCAATAAAAAAATTACTGAAAGTTCTTCAAGATGTGTTCTTTAAGATGGTATATTGATCGATTAAAAAAGTTTTGTAGTTTTCTTTAAAAAAATTCATGAAAAAGGCCTTTTTTGCGCTACAAGTGGGGGAACGCCTTAAATGAATTATTAACGCGACGTTTTAGGGAGATTAACAAGTGAGTTGAAAATGTTGGTGCGGTCTCAGCCAGCACCCTTTCGTTAGGGTCCTCGCCTGCCTCGGCCCTCAAAGGAAGTTCCTCGTTTCGAATCTGGTAGGTGTAAAATCTAGACAAGTATCACTTGTCCGGGTTAAAAGGAAAAAATAAAATAATGAAAACAAAATAAAAATAAATAAACGCATAAGCATCTTGAACTCGTCTGATTAATTCCAATAATGATTTTGTACCGGAGTCTGTTTATAGGTTATCTCCGGAGGGGGTGCAGCTCGGCGAGGAGCTTGGCGAGGGCCTTTGTACTCCAGGTTAAGTTTAAACTTATCATACATTCTACCGCCTACGTACTGAAGCGGACTCCACTTCGAACTCCTTGCCCTGGTGACAGAGTCTTCGTCGAGGGTTGACACCTCGGTGAATCTATGCGTCGCCGAGGTAGAACTTGTTTGCTTCGATGATGGATATGTTGCATGAGTATATCACCAGAATATGGTGTACGCATGGCGTTTCAAATGGTGTATGAGTTTTCTTCGCTAGGGTGTGCAAATGCTGTGCGCAAGGTGTGCGAACGCTATACGCAACATGTGCGAATGTTGCACGCAAGGTGTGTGAATGTTGTATGCTAGGTGTGCGCTGAATTGAATGAATGTATTTAAGGGGGTGTCCATAAATCACGTAACGCAAAATTTCCCAATTTTTTTTTTAAGTTTGATATATCGGATATTCCGTCGATTAATCACAAGATAAACTAATATACTAATGAAATGTGTTTTATTTTTTTATATTAGATAACCTGCTTCAGAAAAGCATTGCTCACCGCAAAAGCGTTTTCGAGAGGTGCTTCCCCAACATCGGCTGTAACGCGATTATAATTAAATATTTATACACAAAAGAAATACAGTGTTCTTCAGCTGATACTTTTTCAAAAACCGAATTTTTCTAGAAACGTATTATCACCATTTTACTTTTTAAATGTATCACCCTCTCTGTATTTAAAAAAAGAATGATAACGTCATTCTTCAAGCTGAATCAACGAGTGGAGATCGGAAATGCGAACGATCAATATTCAGAAGAACCGTAATTGCGAATTCAGTAATGACGAACGTCCCAATATAGATATACAAATTATGTAATAGCCTGTAAAATAGTCAATCGAAATTGTGAATACAAAAATCTCGAAGCTGATTTATAGCAAAAACAAATATGAAATTTAACAAAATAATGAGAGATATACTATCCATTCGCTTTATATATACAACAAACAATTCGAGACGTCAAATCGTCGAATTGTAAATATTACGACAGTTTACAATTTTGAATTCGTTAAAGTGAAGGGCCAAAAAGTCGATGGCGAAAACAATGGAACAATGGATCGAGAAGTACGTTACTTGCGCTTCAGAGTGAAGTTGGCAGATGATGCTGTCGGTCAGTCGGGTCAGGCAGCCATTCCATGTTCGCCATTTAGGTATCCGCCATTTTGGACCATCGACCATTTGCGTTTCTAAGATCTACGTATTCGAAGTTTGTGGTCTCGATATATGGCTTTTGTTATATACGGTATCACGAATATTAGATACTCAGTTTTTTCTATTTCGGAGATATGAATGTTGTAGATTGTTCGAATCTGCATTTGTATGACACAAACTGTAGACTATCCAATTTTATGGTCTCGAATAAATAAGCCTTTGGTGTGATAGTTATTCGATTTCGTCATTGGTCAAAGGATGACATTTTAATTTAATCTTCGTTATTTTAGGAGTTCACGATTTTGTCGCTTCGAAATCTTTGTCGTTCTACATTTGGTCATTCGACATTTTGACCCCCGCTCGAGTTAACGAATAAAAGCTAATAATACTGGATTATTCCGATAAATAAATCAAGAGATTGGTTGATATGAACTTTTGTTATTAGTTAAGCAATGAGCAAAGGGTTAATGACCGAATCCAATCTGTTACAGTAGTTTCTGGATACGTTCAAACTACTCGTATCATCATTTGTGCTATCTGTCGCATCTTCTAATGTACGCAAGTTGAACATGAGATAGCTTATCGCTCTCTATGAACCTTCATCTAGTTTGGGTATTCGAGCGAAGGCAAGTAGTAGAGTTCGCTCTCAGACCATAAGTACAGTACACGTACGAAAGTTCGTACTCGCTGGTCGGAGTTTCTCTCGCCATGATACTACTGAAAAAACATACCAGACTCAGCTTTACTCAGCTGCTGTGGATTTATTGTCGTTTGCATTACACAAAACGCTTGTTGTATTTGAAAATTATTAATTATTTTCTAATTTGTAGGTATACGCCTCGTACGCAACTTTGTAATGGAACATTTTTCTTCATGAAGTTCAAACCGTCGATCATAAATGACTGCAAAATTAATTAATTAATTAATTAATTTGTGCATTATATTTGACAACAAGATTCCTGCTGCTGAGCGATATTACGTACATCATCCAGCACAACTATTTGCCACATTGTTTTTCGTCAGAGGGTTAAGCCTCTTTTAAACGGAGATTCGAGGGTTGTTTTTTATTATGAGGGTAGTACGAGCACGTACTCGATTGTTAGATCGCAACTTAATTTTTTGCTTCGACTACAGAAAAACCACACATTTTCACACAAACCACCCCTCGAAGAAAGGCATATCACCCCTTAATTTTTTTTCAACACTTCACTAGTGGGTTTTCCATCGCTTTGTATTGAGAGAATTTTAGTTTTCGTTTCATTCAGTCCGGTGCAATCGAGTGAAATTGCAAAAAGACCCCTCGACACGTCTTTCTGTGAAGGGTGGTTTCTTCCTTTAAACCCGTTTGTCCGCTGTAGAAAAAATAGATGTCCAATAGTTTCCAATGCTTTATCGCGCATATGAGTTTCAACACAATCGATGGCGAACACTTAAAGGGTCTTCGTACTTTAGATGCTAAAAAAGGCTATTTTCATGAACTTTTTTATAGCTTATAGATATTGATATAAAAGTTGTTACACTTAATAAATACACTTTCGAAATACATTGAACAAATTTTTTAATGTATTTATGTAACACAAACAAATTTTAAACGCGTTTCTCTCGAAATAGCGTTTTTCGACGGCTTGTTGAAAAAATGTTCGAAACTACTGAACCGACCCTCATGAAATGTTAACCACACATTCTTCAGAACTATAGCTATAGCGCTTATCAAGGATTTTTGAAATTTTGATATTTACTCATTTTTTGCCAAAAACGGTGAAAAAAAACGTTGTTTTGTTTTTTCGAAAAATGTCCGCCATTTTCTTATCTTTGCATATATAAAAAAATCGTACGATATGCGCTGTAGCCATTAAAATACTGAATGTTTGATTTTTTTGTTTCGGATGATCCATCTCCGAGATTTCATCAACAGCGCAGACCTACCATTTTT
This sequence comes from Ophion costatus, assembly GCA_951751655.1. Classification (NCBI taxonomy): domain Eukaryota; kingdom Metazoa; phylum Arthropoda; class Insecta; order Hymenoptera; family Ichneumonidae; genus Ophion; species Ophion costatus. Next base: position 35,531,582 of record OX632359.1, on the reverse strand, counting down.
AGGACACTTTTTTAACGATCGTTTTCGTCTATAAATAGTGACTTCAATAAATTTTTGGTTTTATGTATTTATTACTTAAGTGTAACCTCTTTTATATCAATATCTATAATATAAACCTATCAACAAAATTTCAGAAAAATAGCCTTATTTCAACGTCTCAAGTGAGAAGACCACTTAAGTGATGTTCCTTGTAGGTGCTGCACATGTACCATCTTGAGAAGACTGTAAAGGCGAGTCTTCGTTCGGATCTGGACACTCAATTATTCGAGTGGATCGACAATATCAGCGTTTCAATTGGCATCAATGTCCAACTACTTAGGTTCATGATACGTCTTCGATAAAACAGCTTCATTGAGTTTCATTTCTGAATGAGGGACTATGTGTTCTATTCACTAAATTAACCATTGAAGCCCTAATGGTGGAAACGAATTTAATGGCATGCCCGTGAGCGGCGGCTCCGGAAGTCCATTTTGAAACCAAGATGGTGCACAAATTCCCAAGATGGGTTCTAAGCACAACGTTAGACATCCAACGGAGTTTCCCGTTCCGAAACTGTATACCTGGGCAACCGCGTATGTGAAAGCGATCGCGACGAAGACTTTGCTGCTGTGCAACTTCCGCTCCGGTATTCAGACTACCTCGCATACAGCCCGAATGCCGACATTTCGGTGGGGATCTACGTAGGGATCTACATGGTAGCTAACTTTGAGAAATTTATTTTCAAAAATTGCCAATTCCGGAGGTTAATTCGACGAACTTTTACTAGCCCCGGCTGGTGAACTAACGCAAACGGGAAATGAATACGAGTATAACGTATGAATCTAACGTCTCAACACATTAATACCCTACCGACAACATCATCATTCTTATTGATGTTACCCGGACTTTTTGGACCTACGTCAACGAGCAATGTATTGAAATACGTTTTTTTTTTTATTTCCTACCAGCCTCGACGGTCGAGTTTCCAGTTCCGTGGAACTGAGAAACTTTACGGTATCCAGCAGTAGGTGTAACTGGATGAACGAGTGTAGCGGCAAAGTGGATGAAAAAGTAAAGGGCAATCGGAGTATTTGATATGGTGAACCCAAGAGCTTTCATGGCTAAAAGTTCTCCAAGAAACCGGATTGCATCGTGTGATCAACGTAAATTAGTGAACGGTGTAGAAAAACTGATTGTAACAGTTTCAATTCCAGACACACTCCGATCGCTTCGAGGAAGTTTTCATCAACGTTTTATGTACGTTGGGATAAAGTTTCAAGTCAATGGATTAAACGTGGCAGGACCGGAAATAAAACGTAGAGAGACGGAGCGTAAAGCGTAGTTGCTAATCCCACGGATCGAGCTTTGCTCCCGGTTGCTCTGCCGGTGAGACTGAGAGAGCCGGAAACAACAGAAAGTGTACGGAAAAACATATACCTACTTATTTCGTGTCAGGGTACTATTAAAGTTTTATGGGGTCAAGCTACTGTGAATACAGTAGCTGAATACACAATAAGTGAGTGAATACAATACAGTGAATACACAATAAGTAAAATGACTAAAAAATCGTTTGGCTTTTTTTTATGTACATTAAGAACTTTTTTTACGGAACTTCATAAAAAATATTAATAATTGAAGTAGTTATAGGCAATCTCGTTACAGACGTGACGTGAAGGGCTCAACGGCGTACTTGATTTTGGCCACCTGGTTCATATGAAAAAAAAACGAGTTATTTCTTGAAATAAATTATATTGGCTAAAACATGACGAATTTTTTTTTTTCTTATTGTATTTCAACCAACAATGAAAAAAATTAATTTCTCTTTCGATTTTTCGAGAAAAAATTAAGATATTATCGTTAATAACTAATAAAAAAGAAAAGTTAAGAAGAAAAAGGTCGGTCAAGACTAAACTGCTATTACACTGAATAAGTGTAATAGCAGTTTAGTCAATCCGTTCATTACATATTAAGAAACCGTGTACACCGTTTTTACAAACATAGTTTCGAGAAAAAAACTTTTAAATTTTTACTAGCAGTTATATCGTTACAATCATAGACATACCTTCAATCTGCGATTCCTGCACCATATGTTGGACCTTCCTCTTCAATTCAAGTGGCCTCAAGCTACCAACGAGCGTTCGTCATTTTCACGGTAGTCTAGCCCCTTGAGGAATTAACGTAAAGATTTAAAGCAGAAACCCTCGTTATTATCCTAGCCAAATCCGTAACTTCGCCCAGGTCAAGTCCTGCTTTTTCGAATGACAAAAAATTGATCCCTAAAACTTGGACTGTGCGTCCTTACCGAACATTATTTTTAAGAGGCTGAAACGAGCCCTTCAAGGTAATTTTTTATCTATGTATTTCGAATTTGTTGGTCGTTCGTCATAACGAAGAAGTGCAGAATACATCCACCAAATGATTTCATCGACTCTTATTCATATTCATGTTTCGCAAATGATAAATCGTGATTAAAAGTTGCAAGTGCCCGGGGCTACCACCCGCCCCCTATGATGACATTCTCGCCACGCCGGTGTTAGTAGTAGAGCTGGAGCGGTTCTAACTCAGGGATCTCAGGGGGGAGCGGGGCGGGGGAGTCGAGCGCGGGGAAGCCGGGGTATGCATGGCGGGGGGGGGGGGGGGGATCCTGCATGCGGCAACCGAGTGCGGGGTTCCGGGGGGGGGGGGGGTTCGAGAGTGGGGAGGCTAGTTTTTCCGGGGTAGCATGTCAGCCGCGGGGGGGGGGGGGATCCTGCATGCGGCAGCCGAGTGCTGGGTTGTGGCGGAGGGGGAGGGGGGTGTTAAAGAGTGGGGAGGCTAGTTTTTGGTGACGATGTCTTCCAGGCGATAGTTGGACCCGCGGGCGAGAGGGGGAAGCCGCTGTCGACTTTGTGGGGGAGGGGGCATCATAGAGTCGCGTTTCCTTGAAAACCCATAAAATCTGATAATTTATTATCAACATTATAGATGTAAGCGGAGCATTTTTGTCTAGACTATTCACAGGAGTATATATATATATATATATATATATATATATATATATATATATATATATAAAACTTAGCCAAATGTGTGCATGTGTGTGTGTGTGTGTGTGTGTGTGTGTGTGTGTGTGTGTGTGCGTGCGTGTGTATGTGGGGGGGGGGGGGGGGGGGAACTTCCATCTATGGCTAGGAAAATTTTCGGGAGTGAGATAACGATAGTTCCCATATGAAGGGTGGCCCTTCAAAGCCCATAAAATGCTTTATTTATTGCATGCAGCTGCAGCGTTATTCCAAAACAAGTTTCAACTCGTCGAGGTTTCATTCCACAACATTACGTCAAGATGTTCAGATGTGCGAGTATGTACGCAGTGCATCCGGCCAAGCACCCCCTGGACTTGACCAAAAACGAGCTCGAACAAGTTCCAAAGGTCTTGCTCCTAAAGTATTGGGGTAACTTTATTGGTTTACTGTGGGATCGTTTGCCGGAGCATCATCGGAACGATAGTGAAGTGATATCGTATCTTCCATGCATGGAGCATTATAATACGCCACAGATGAAGGATCACATTGATGGCCCCCCACCCCAACGTCGGGACTGTGGAAAGTGTTGCGAGGGGGGAAATGCTCTACGTGCGGGGTTCTTCGAACGTGTTTGAACCTGTTAAACGCGCCTATGATTGGATAAGTGGGGAGAAGTTTGTAAAATCTGAGTGGAGGGGCTACGAGGGAGCTTATGATTTCATGGACCAAGCTCAGACTGCACTATTCCACCGCACCATCAACTTCTCCGAAAAGAACTTTGAAAAAGAGTGAAAATGGATCTCTCAAATATCAACAAGGTCAGCCTGATGGCGGAATTCCTCCCAACGAAGAAGCTGTCAGAACTCCACGTCCATACAGATCATCAAATCACGGACATGAGAGCTGTACAGACCAAGTTTGGAAAACGCTACATCGTGGACGTTGCAAATGAGTGTGCCGTCTTCTTGCCAGCGCGGCTGGTAAAGGCCTTCGATCAAGATGTGAAAATGTTCGAGAGTATGCTGCAACTGGCACGCAATGGTCAACTCTACATGAAGTACATTGGTGGAAAATACAACAGCGTCGAGTTCCGTCGAGTCTGAGTATGGTGGAAAAGAATGCTCGTGAAGGCCCGGCGGAAACAGCGAGTTCAACAGCAGCCAGCATCATCATCACCATCGTAGAGTGCAAGGACTGTTTGCATCACAGTCATCATCATCATCATCATCATCGTAGAGTTTTCGACGCTCGAGTCTGAGTATGGTGGAAAAGAACGCTCGTGAAGGCCCGGTGGAAACAACGAGTTCAGCGGCAGCTGGCATCGTCACCATCGTAGAGTGCAAAGACTGTTTGCATCACAGTCATCATGATAGAGTTTTCAACGCTTAGTGCTATGTAAAAATGTACAAAAAAAACTTTTTCATCGAATATAATGTAAAAAAAAAAAAAAAAAAAAAAGAAAAATGTCGTCAAACTGTATTCGCCATAGATAGTGGAAATAAATGGAGAGAACGATATTTGTTCAAAATGTTTTTATTCATTTAAAAAAAAACCCTCGCTCACACAACGCTTCGTATACACTCAACCAGCTTTTCAGTGATTTTACATTTGCATGGGCGCAATTGTATTTCATGTTGGAGGAATGATGCGGGCATTTGGATTTCGTGATTTTCGGCAACTTCTGCAGCGATGGACAGTCCAGAGTCTCCAGATCGATGACTTTTGTTGCTGAATCCGCGAATCTCGATAGCCATGAGCACTTCTCGAATCCCTTGGCATAGATGGTAGGAGCTCCTTGCAAGATTTCTCGAATTGTCGTTCTAGCTGCCTCGTACGGTATGCCGCTGTGTTCCCATCGTATTCCATGGAAATTGCGTTCCAACCACTTGTTTGTCATTTTGTACTTGGCCGGTAGAGAGTCCCATGCAAATGGTGCGTCGAAGGTGAGAGTCAGCGGTTCAGCATCCTTGTCGTGGAGTTTGATGATGGACATCTCCTTCAGGACAAATTTGTTCGTGGGTCTCTTGAAGCCCTGTACATCGACGATAAGCTCCATGTTGACTGATGCGGGTGCGAATCATCAGCATGATTTTATACCAATTTTTTAACCCCACCGCTGATTGGATTGTACTCGACAATGCGATCATGGAGGATCATGCAGTAAGCTGAAGTTTGTGGCGGAATATTATTTTTCAATTCGAACTCAAGACGCACGTCAACAGGGCCGGACTTGAGAGAATCGTTTTGTTTTGAGCAGTCAATGACAACGAGGGGGGCTTTTTCTAAAAATTCAATCCTGCTCAGCCATGGTTCAGCCTCTTTGTTGTAATAGGTCGGTTGAAAGTTTGCGTACATCTCGTAGAGTAGAGCATATTGATTTTGGTCAATGTTCAAATTCAAATTTCCATATGGATAGCATTGTGAGTTGAGGTAAAGTTTGACATCGCTCAGGTTACAATGATCAAAGTGGCTGGCATTTTGTTGTTTCTTATTTTTCCGTCCCGTCTGCATGGCGAGTATGACATAACGTGGCTTCTCCAGTTGATTCGAAGTTTTCACAGACCACACGTGCTTAGAGGTGGCAGGCAGCAATGGATATTCATACAGTTCCCATGTTCGGAAACTCATGGAGATTGGTGCATCTTTGGCGAGAAACTTTAACAGCTGAATTTTTCGCTGATCCGAGACTGTTACATACGGTACGAGCCATTCTATTTTATGCAATACGAGTTTGTAGTCTTCGGCGACCGTTTGTACAATGGCATTATCATCGGTCTTTGATCTCGTGAGAATCAACTCGTGCTTGGCATTTACGACAATTTTACGATAATCTTCGGCAAAGCCGAGGAGCATGCTGAGCGGTATACACACATCAAAGTTTCCCGATACATCTACAATCTGCTTGGTCTCTTCGACATCGAGCCATCCAGTGTTCTCGAGCATAGAACTTTTGGCCGGTGAGAGAGACGAATATCCCTTAATTACACTCGTAATGCCAACATTCTTATTACGATCGATTTCTATGGCATTCAATTCATATCGCACTTCCTCAAACAAATGACAAATGGCATTGTTGACGAGACTTGTAGCAGCGGTTGGCATCCCATCACGCTTGGATAATTTCCCACATATGTGTAGGGAACTCTTGCTTGGCAGGATGGAGAGGTCTTGATGTTGGATGGCAATACGGATTTCATCGCTGTTATTGAAGGTTGAAGATGCATATGGCTGATGAGCGTGAATCTCGCAATGGATGATGGATTCATCAAAGACCACGGGTGTCTGAATGTCTACGATTTCTTCTTCCATTTCACGCAGCAGATGCACAGAGCACAGACTAAATAATTTTTTACACGCTTTCGCCACGCACTTTGAGACCCAAACTCTTCAAGAGTAGCACGTTTTGAGGTGTTAGCACTTTGGGCGCTGGCCGACGACTGATCGTTTTTATCCATGGTTGTTTATTGTTATTGGAAGATCTATTGAAAACTATACCCATCACGACTTTATATGCAGGCGTATGGTGATTACTTCACCGCGGAAATTTACCAAATCACCGTCCTGATCCACTATGCGAAGCTGTATCGTATCAATCGTTCGACTTGTGATCGGCAGATAAATTACATGTGAGGGAACTTCAATGATCTTATAGCCCGGTGGCACAGATGGAAAGAATTCATGAATTGTGTGTACTTTTTGTCCGTTAATATAGGCACCAGCGGTAATGTTGCACTCAACGCGTAGGGCATTCACTTTGAGAATGGCTACAGGAAGGTCAGATTCATGTCTTTTATTGGCTTCCAATTTGCGTGCGGTGAAGCCTAGTAGATGTCCAATAGAATCTGCCGGCTCAAAATTTACATCATGATCACACTCGATCTCACTGCGTAGCGTATTATTATTGGGTTTAATGCTGATGCTGATTTTTTTACGCGAGAGCTCTGCTTGTGCAAACGTCTCGATATCCTCTATTTCATAACTACCCGTAGGTATCGTCAACACCTCTTCTCCCACGTAAAGTTTATCGTGACCATCGTCGATATTGGGAATAGAGTTGAAAGTCAACAATTCCACGAGACCGAGAGTATAATTTTTGTGTGGCGAGAGTTCGATGGGGGGAAAGTATTGCACCTCGAGTATGGATGATGAGCCAGATATGGTCAATGTTAAACTTTCATCCATGATGCTGGTAAATTAACAACTGAATTCTCCACGTCATTTCCCCCCTATATATAGTGTATATTTGTCTTTGTGCTGTAATTGCCGACAAAGAAATTTGAGACACAAATGTCCACATTCAATCGTATCATACTCCTGATATCCAGTATAATTATAATTTACGCTACCAACACGAAAATATCTCATGAGTTCGGATGGTGGTGGAAGGTTGCCGAAACTATCAAAGTACAGGACTTTCCATCCAGTCTTTTTGTAAGCGACCCAGTGTGTTCCAGGACCAACATTTTCATCCAAATTGACAATTGCTGCTTCACATTTGAGGGGCCCGCTCGCTGGCAATGTATCGCGCATGTAAACTCCACGAAAATGTGGGATTTTTAGGATTTTCGCATATTTGAGAAGATCGATGTCGGTGAGAGGTCGGTGAGGTAGCGTAACTTCTAGTTTTTTGGCTTAATATGAAGACCCAATCCCTGCTTATATGGTTTCAGATGTAAGCCCTTACCCAATGCGATCGCTTCAATTGTTCGATTATGGCGCTTACTTTCATCCAATTCACGTTTAGCTGCTTGAGCAGCATTTACCGCTTTAGCTATGCTCGCCGCACCACCTGACAAAGCACCCGCAGCGCTAAGACCCGCAAAAATAGGCACGAGGAACGGTAATAAACCACCAATTTTATGGGGTACAGGTAGAACTCGAGGTGTGCGTACTTTACCACCTTGCATCTTTACAGCTGCACGAGCACCCTTTAGAGCTGATTTAATAATCTTATGTGGATCATCACTTTGAATCATTGTCTTCTTCGCAGCGCCAATTATTTTTTTCAAACAAACGCCACCCTTGCGGGCCTTTATCCCCATACCAAATTTTCTCTTTGTCTTCATAATATTTGCCACGCCCCAAGCACTGGCTTTTTCACCGATACTAGCGTCTCGCGCACTAACGCGTTGCCAAGCCTGTTCAGCCAACACTTTATCCGCCAAATGTCTCGCTTCAAGATTATCCGGATTTTTCGAATATGCAATATCGTGTTGTTTGCAAGCTGCATCCAATGGATTAATGCCCGGATCACCACGAGCAAGACGCTTGGCCAACTTTGTGCCTGGGCCGCAATATTGATAACCAGGCAGATGCAATTCAACGGGTAGATTGTTGATTAGGCGATTGACGACACCTTTACCGCTATGAACGATCATGTCTAAAGACAATACTCGACTGACGGCGAATCCGTATAAAAATGCTATTTATATGATTTTCCCGTTAGTCCTGTGCGAGATGGCATCCAAGAAGCAAACTCACGGAGGTAGCCTTCCCGTGATAAATTTCGATGAATTTGTCGAAGATGGCCGGGAGAAAAGACAAAAGCGTCATGGACAGTTATTGCCGGATAGCATACGTGCGGTGTTTTGTGGTCCATCAAATTGTGGAAAAACCAATGCTTTGCTCACTCTCATCATCCATCCCAATGGCTTGAGATTTGAGAACATTTATTTGTATTCCAAGTCGCTGAAGCAACCAAAGTACAAGTTGCTCGAACAATTACTTGAACCTGTGCATGGAGTTACATATAATCCATTCAATGAGCATGAACAAGTGATTGCACCAAGTGATGCACGTCCCCACTCTATATTCATCTTTGATGATATTGCGTGCGAAAAGCAGGATAATGTTAGAGCATTCTTTTCCATGGGAAGACACGAGATTGTAGACAGTTTTTATCTTTGTCAGACGTACACCCGTATCCCCAAACATCTCGTGAGAGATAATGCAAATTTCGTGGTGCTTTTCAAGCAGGATGATATGAATCTCAAACATGTGTACAACGATCACGTTAATACGGATATGACTTATACATGCTTCAAAAACATGTGCATGAAATGCTGGAATTCCGACAAGTATGCATTTATCACGATCGACAAAGATAGCAATATGAACGAGGGTCGATATAGACAAGGTTTTGATGATTTTCTCACCATTGATAAATGAATCGTCGCTGGTGGTTCAAGAGGCAGTATTGTGCACGCGTCAACAGTGACAACATGAAGAGCGAACAACTGTTGAGAGAAAAAAATGTATTGCGTGAAATTGCCAAGGCGAGCGATGCAATCAGACGAAAGCATCGAATGATGAAAATTGGCAAAGAGAGTGATGAGCAGAGAATGCGAGATGTCTTTAAGCCTATAGTCAGACCATTGGAGAAATTGGTGTCATACAAAAACGGTGAGCCGGCGAAGGAGGAAATCAAGGATGAAAAAGCCGACGATAAAGAAGGAGATGCGATAAATAGTGTGAAACATGAATTGAAGAACGAGACACACGATTCCTTCAAGAGTGAAACACAAGATTCTTTCAAATTGATATACGAGGATGATGATGATGATGAGTCACAAAATGTCGATGACTTAATCACCGAATATCTCCTGCTGTTACGAACAAATAGAAAAGCAAGCCTGGATGTATCATATGGTGTGCGGAATCTCTCAAACAACCGATTAATGATTGGTGATTCTCCGATAAATTTCGACTCTCAACATATTCGTGTGGGAGATGTGAATTATGCGAAAACTGTTGGATTAACTGAGCTGCTGTTTAAAAAAGTGCCCAATATCGAAACTCTCACACCAGACGATTTGAAAAACTATGAAAAAATTGTCATTGCGACGAATGCTCACAAAAAATTTTATAAACCTAGTGCGGCTATACGACGTAATACCTGTCACAAATTCACCACTTATATTGCAAATATAGCCGATCACCACGTGGGAAAGGGTATGCCAACGTATAAGCTGGCTAGAAAAAACGCTCAATTGGACTATGTATATTGGGACAATCCCAATGAGCTGGTAGACCGTCTTCGTCTACTTCTGGCATCACAAGCAGCCGGAAATTCGGCCCATGCGAATGAAATTATATCGATTATCGAGGAATTGCGTGAAGCTGAAATAATTTATTAACTCGGCGTCGGAAAATTTATGCATTCTCATCATGAGTGTCGATGTGTTTGGACGCCAATTGCGTCAGAGTGTACTCCTCAGTAAGCAAGGTCCTCCAGGCCGACCTGGGATTGGGTTTAAAACCACCGCAGATGGTCATTATGACGTGGGGCAGAAACGATTGTGTAACATCGCTAATCCGGAAGGACAAGACGACGCCATCACTCTAAATACTTTACACAAAAGATCCCGAACTATCATTAAGAACATTCGCAAAGAAATGAACGAGAGTAATCAGCTGCTGGTTAATGGACTTGAAGCTACGATAAGAGATATCGCAAAGACACTCGAGGCCAATGTCAAAAATCTACAAGATTTGGTGATTCGTAATTCACGGACCATTGCTGCACTGGATGCGCGACTGAGTGGACTAGAAAATGAACGAGAAAAAGAGCGCTCTCGTGCTGGAGCTACATAAGCCTGCTCGACGAAACTATCCGCGTCGACATGTGGACATCCGTGGCTTGGATGAGACCTGGCAAGCTGATCTCGTCGATATGTCATCGTACGCACATCAAAACACCAAACATAAATTCCTCCTCACCGTCATCGATACTTTCTCAAAATTCGCCTGGGCCGCACCAATGCTGAGTAAGAGTGGTAAAGATGCAGCAGCCGCAATGAAGTCGATACTCGTTAAGGGACGCATACCACAGCACTTGCACGTCGACGCGGGAAAAGAATTTTACAATTGTCACTTTAAATCCCTAATGAAAAAGTACAATATTCACATGTATTCAACATATAGCAACTTGAAGGCATCCATTTGCGAGCGTTTCAATCGTACATTGAAAAATAAGATGTGGATGCAATTTAGTCTTCGTGGTAATTATAAGTGGATCGATATTCTTGATAATCTAGTAGCTGAATATAATGATTCCGTACACCGTACCATTAAGATGAAACCGAGAAATGTCAACGCGGAGAATGAGAAGGAAATATTGCGGCAAGTTTTCAATAAGACTCAGCCGCCAATAAAAACACCACCGAAATTCACCCCTGGCGATAAAGTGAGAATCAGCAAATTTAAGAGTGTTTTCGAAAAGGGTTACACGCCAAATTGGACAACGGAAATATTTACGGTATCTCGTGTGAAGAAAACGCATCCAGTGACGTATCGTTTGAAGGACCATAAAGATGAACCCATCGCCGGTGGTTTCTACGAACAAGAGCTTCTCCGTGTCAAGTACCCCGATATCTATCTGATAGAAAAATTTTTAAAGAAGCGCGGTCATCGAATGCTTGTAAAATGGCTGGGTTTCGACAATGCCCACAATAGTTGGATAAGTAAATCTGATTTGTAGTCGTCAATGAAAAAAAAAAAAAAAAAAAAAAAAAAAAAAGTCCAAAAACATTTAGACTTTTATGACTCTCTTTCTACCCGTCAACGTGGTGCGCCACAGCAGGCGTTTTCTCTCCCTCCAATCCCTTCTTCCCCCTACTCTCGAACAGTGTATGCGGGAAATAATGGGTACACATGGATTACAAAAGCCGCTTCCTTTACTTACCAAAGTCCATTGTTACAAAATCAAATATGTACAACAAACAAGTTTTACATCGAGTTAATGTTTACAAAAACATACACAATTTTCACAAGTTTTATACATCAAGTATTTACAAAAATGTACACAATTTTACATCGAGTTTATATGCATGATAGTTTGTTACAACGGTATGCTGTAATGCCCCCATGGTAGGGTCTCAGAGGTCCCAGGTATGATATACCGCTTATCATCATGAGGACTTAGAGCGATTTTCGTCTCACGAATGGTGTAGACCTTGTGCAACTTCGATCGAATACACGTTTGACTACGCATCATTTCAATGTCTTCCTTCAAGCATAGGGCATAATCGTCAAACGTGATTGTCCTCGCCACAACATTGCTCTTGACACCTTTGACTTTTTTAGTGTCCTTCTTACCCTCAACACGTGTCGCATACATTTTCGATCGAAGTCCAATGAACTCGGTCATAATTGCACCATTGCATTCGTCTTTCATGAGACCGGGTACCTTCTTGTTGACAAGCGGCATATCATACCTATTGTCCACCGGATAATCGCTCGTATCGAATTTTAGAATGTCGCGCTTCATGTCCATGTACATGTCATCGCTCTCAATGTTATATATGAGACTATCCGTATCGGTATACATGATTTTACACTTATCCCGATACAGAGGCACCATATACTCGTGATGAAATCCATACAAGCACGTTTTGGATATGTCGAGTATGCACATACCCACATATATCGGCTTGTTGAATTTCACCTCGAGATTGCGCAATTCTACAGCAATAAGGTTTTCCGAAAAAACACTTCGGCTGTGGAAGTTTGGCTTCGAAATCATTGCCTCTGCGCCATACCTGCCCTCCCATTTCGTCAAAAGCTTTACATCTACATGATTGCGCACATTCTCCATCGTTTTGCCAAACACCGCATTGTTCATCAATTTGAATAAATTCTTTTCGAAATCATTTTTGGCTAGCGTTCGAAATTGCGTATTTAACTCGATATATGAACGTAGCCATGGGGATTGTGTGAATTGTAATACCCTATGGATTTTCGTAAGGCAAAGTCCATGTCGTAAGCACTGCTGTAAATTTCGATAGTGAATGATGTAGCGTTTTTTATCACAGACGGTTGCTAACAGCTTTTCCCCCTGCTTACCCGGCGGTTTTTCATGTATTGGACAAAACGGCAGGTCTTTGTGCGCATCATGTAGAGATTGTGGATATTCCAAGTCGACTTCAAGGATGTAGCCTGTCGGTGAATCTAGCGCGATGGAAGATGGATCAAACTTGGACACGTCGTTGACCCATCGAAAATCTCCGTATGGCAAAGGTTGACACATTGCCCATCCATACAAATTGTTGACGTCAAAATACATCAAGTATGATGATGCTTTCGATGGATCAAACGACTCCATGTACTTGTTATTAGCGTGTGCATATCGGTTTGAGCATTGACTGAGACCACCGCGTATACCCCGCTCAACGAATAAAACCATGTCGATGTCGGTTAGTAATTCAAACTTGACATTCGAATGTTTCAGCATTGCATCCCAGGTATACCCCGGCAATGTGTAGTAATACGTGGGATCTAGGCCATAGCTCTCGATGCACGTATTTCGAAAGTTTTCGAAAATATCAGCTAATAACAAGACATCTGTCTTCAAGTATAAATCGCTATAGTCACCCAGCGTTCGAATGGAGAACCGCTCCCAAATTTTCTCAGCATGTGCATACTCACTCTCAGATACTGTAGCATCTGTCAGGGAACTATAAAAGGCGTCACGTGGTGGTAGGCAAGTGTCGTCTAGCTTGGTCACGTTATCAATATACTCATAAGGGAAGACCCCTTTTCGCGTCAGCAAATTGAAATTGTCCGTCGATAGCATTGGGAATTGCATGCGTAAAATTTTGAGTTTGTCCTCGGTCAAAAATGAGGCTAATTTGTCGAGACTGGTGTTGAGGAATTTGTATGAATCGATGAAGCGCAATTGGATCTTATGTTTTGAATCATCTGTAATTTCAACATGCTTCGTGAAGGAGATGTATTTCTCCTTTGTGATTGGAAGCACATCGGTTTTTCCTTCGAACGCTGTGGCTACTTCCTTGATTATAAAATGTGCATCGTAACCCGATAGATTGTGAAAAACTATGGGAATGAAGAATGACTGTTTGTAGTTTAAATTGCAATTAGAATGGGCAGGGCCTCTATAGCGTCCAGTCAGATGGCAATGATCTCGAACGCGTACATCTTCTTGCGCGAATGGTTTCCTGCATATATGACATTGGGTCGCGTTGCGAAAACTGGCCCACTCGCTCGGTGTCAGATAAATCATTGGGACGTTGTCGCAGAAAATTTCTTTTATGCGCAATGCTAGTTTTTTCAGTTCTTCGACAAACCACGAAACGCAATCGACACTGCGACGTGAGTGATATGAAGATAGTGCTTGATCATACGCACAACACACGTAGTATCCTATACTAAACACTTCATGATGTTGATACATATCTTTTGCTTGGTTCTTCTCATCAGTCTTTGCTAAAACACACTCCAAATCGGCATACACAATGAAGGGATGTCGCTCTTTCCGGCTAAAGTTGGTGAATTGGAGCCACTTGTTGGTCTCATTCGGTAGTCGGATCGCGCAGTCGTTTATTGCTCCACAATCGACCTCGTGCGACTGCAATTTATCCTCGGATCCGAAGTAATGCAAACACCTGCAAAACAAACAAGATTTTTTTTTATCAATTTTCTCCTTTAGTAGATATACAATTTTGTACTAATAATGCTAAATTTACACACCGATCGCATATATATTTTTTATGCTCCCTCTTGCTCAGTTGCGCCCTCACGAGTCTCGACAAGTTCTTGATCCATACGAAATGCCCCACATTGTCGTCCTCAGTATCGTGCATGTACAGCAAATTGATGTGCTTCTCCTTCTTCTCTTGAGTCACGCGTATTGGAACAATGTCCTTTTTGTTGGTGGTGGTGGTATACACGTTGATGGATAGATTGTTTTGCAGCTCAAATTTTTTTATTTGGTGTATGGTTACCGGGAATTGAATGCCCTGTAGATTCAGTATGCTTGAGTAATGTGGGTAAGATGACGGACGGTCACTGTTTCGTTCAGCTGGGTGTAGAGCAGCGCCAACTGCCCATGCGAAACATGCATTATCGTTCGATTTGACGTTAATCACAGCCCGCTTCATTATTATTTCCCGCGGCAATGATATGGAGCACCCAGCACGCATCGGATTATACTTATTCACATTTATCGTGAGGTTAAGTATTTTCCGCAAAGCCCAGCCACTATCTTGTTCTTGAAATTCATCGAGTTTGGTTAATAGCTCCATAACGCATTGCTGGTACCACTCATTCAAATCGCTTGTGTTAAATAGTTCACAGTTTCGCGTGTTGACACTTTTATTGGCATGTTTGTCTCCACTCGCGAATTCGCCATTAAACACTGTATTAACTTTAATACTGTTATGTTTGCAGATAGTATTTTGCACATGTTGAAGCACCAGGTCGCGAGCATCGTTGAGAAATTGTCGTGGTTCGATGTGATTGCGATTGATTACGGAACCGGTCAATATTCGACTATTGAAGGATGTGTCAATCTCTCGCCAGATTAGCCCATGATGACCGTGTCCTGCACCCGTGTGTATGAAATGATTACGCACAGAATTCCTCAACCCTTCCAGTCGCGCTATTTGGGCTATCAATGACTGTTGAAGTCCAATTGATAGTCGCCGGCGCTTAATGCGGCTTTGCGTTTCCAATTCTTCGATAAACTCAACGCACCGTTGTTCCCACACAGCAAAATCTTCGAATGAACTTAGGAGCGCGGCTTGGTCGTGCAAGATTTGTTCTGACTTCTCCGCGTTGCTCTCCATATTTGATGAAATGAGGCTTCCCAAAAGAGATGATGTTCACTAACTGACTGCTCGATCGAAAGTGCCAACACTTTTGAGCGCAGCAGATCATTAAGCATGGTTTTCCCCTCTAGACATTTTCCGTCTTTCCCTATCATCTCGGAAAATATCACCAACCCACGAGAATGTTCTAATATGGCATTGGAATGCCGGGAAAAATAAAAGAGCATCTCAGTCAAGATGCGTGTAGTGAAAAAAAAAATTTATGGGCTCTCGGCGCTCAAGTGGTCCACGGTCGAAGCCTAAAAAGGTCTCCGATCCATAGATCTCCGAAAGTTTATAGTTTTTCAACATAAACACCGCGTTATCGTATATGCTCTGAATAGCGGAGCAAAAAAAAAAAAAATTCTAATAGCTTGGAGAGTGGTGTTAACGAAGAAAAAATCCTTAACCATTGGACTAACTTGTCCAGACCTGTATGATCTCAAGTGTCGGCATCAAGGTTCGACGTTGCACTCTCTGTATATATTTCCATTCAGAGATGAAAAACTAAAGCCCGGTAAAATGGAAACGCATTTTTTCCCCGGATCACTGTCTTCGTCGCTTGCTGTCGTAAAATTTTATGGGTTTTCAAGTGTGGACCTATGGAATGATGAGGCCCGAGTTGCACATGCGAAGCGATAGGGTATGACGGCCCCTGGCGCTCGACGTAAGAAAAAAAAAGAGTCGTAAAATTTGAGACTTTTCGGACGAGGTGGTTGAAATGTTGACACACACACACACACACACACACACACACACACACACACACACACACACACACACACACACACACACATGCACACATTTGTATAAGTTTTATATATATATATATAAACTCCTGTGAATAGTCTAGACAAAAATGCTCCGCTTACATCTATAATGTTGATAATAAATTATCAGATTTTATGGGTTTTCAAGGAAACGCGACTCTATGATGCCCCCTCCCCCACAGAGTCGACAGCGGCTTCCCCCTCTCGCCCGCGGGTCCAGCTATCGCCTGGAAGACATCGTCACCAAAAACTAGCCTCCCCACTCTTTAACACCCCCCTCCCCCTCCGCCGCAACCCAGCACTCGGCTGCCGCATGCAGGATCCCCCCCCCCCCCGCCGCTGACATGCTACCCCGGAAAAACTGGCCTCCCCACTCTCGAACCCCCCCCCCCCCCCCCGGAACCCCGCACTCGGCTGCCGCATGCAGGATCCCCCCCCCCCGCCATGCATACCCCGGCTTCCCCGCGCTCGACTCCCCCGCCCCGCTCCCCCCTGAGATCCCTGAGTTAGAACCGCTCCAGCTCTACTACTGGTGTTTGCGGATACGAGAACTGCCGAGAGAAGTGACAAGATGGACGTGGCTTCAAGGATCTCATACTGAATAACGTCGAGAATCTTGGAGAATATACGCCGGCAGGGGGTACAAAGTGCAAGCGCATTAGAGGCCAAGGTACCCCATGAGAAATGCAATCATAATTTTGATTAAGCTGCTGCAGCATGACTAAATAACAGCATGCAACCGCCAAGTTTCATCCGGCCCACCCCTCGACCGATAACTCGAAGGAACTTTGGCAAAATCTGCTGGGAATGTATCACCGCCCCCTGCCCTCCCCGGGACATCGAAACTTTTCACAAGATACAACAGATTCCATCCGAATTCTCATCGTTCGGAGCGAACAATTTCGTATTCGTGGGTCCTTTTATAATTTTGTTTGTCGGATAAAATAAAATGGCAGAATTGAGGTATTTTCTTTCAAATTTAATACAACCGGTGTGTTGAATCAAAGAGGGTATCTAAATTCCGCTTTCACGAGACGTCCATTATCGCGTTCCAAAAAAAAACTTGCTAATAATCCAGAAAAAGTATATAAAGTGTTCAGATTTTTTTTCAATGCAATTTTAATGACTTTTTTAGTGCTGAAAAGCGAAAATACAATCGCTGTTAGTTTACCCTGCTTCGAAGTGGAATAAGAGTAATCATTATTCGACCATAATTCATAAAACAAAACACAAAAGGATACTTGCAGTTTTTGCCTGGCAGGTCGTGTCAGGTATGCTCACGAGTATTTTTCTCCAGATAGAAAAAGCTCTTCAGCCTACTCTGGTAACAAGGAAGAGTACAGTTTTCAGTGTCGAAATTTTTCCACGCACCCTTAACTCTCGTTACTACGTGAAATATACGAGGAATATAACTTCACCATTCCACGACCCGCGAAATTTTCACTGTTTTTACAGCGCCTGGTCGGTTTATTGTGCGACGAACGCGCCTCGGGGCGAAGCTCGAAAAACTCCCATTCAAGTGACGCAAGCTTGGGGATTAGATTTTTAAATGCGAAGCGCGTAGAATGACAACGCCGGATCGATCGCTCCATGATAGTGTCGAACGTGAGGTCGAACGTCAAAAATCAACGTGAAAAATGGGAGCGCTGTTTTGAAAACAATTGAGTCAATAAAGCTCGGTGTAACGAGCTTTTTTTGAAGCACATCATGTGAAAAGTGACGCTCATGATCAAGATAATGTGAAGTATGGAACAATTTTGAGAAATTTGATCCTTCGGCTGCACACTGGGGTCATTGCGACCCCATTTTTTTTCAACTAACCGTATCACGAAACCGGGTAATTTATTCGGACGCAGTGTGGCGCTCGAATGATCCTCCACTCCTACTCGATAGGTGGACACTCGGAGCTCATCCTACATCCTGTCCGTGTACTGAGGACACCTGTCGAAAAAGGACCTAGGGTCGAAGCGACCCCACTTATGCAGTGGCAGCATTCAAAGGAAACGCCAATGATTCAAATACAATGATTTGGACACATCAAATTGGAACAACTGAAAAGCTGGAATAAAATTTTCTTGTATCACGAATATATCAATCAAAATTGCCTGCGAGCAGTCCGGAAAGCGAAGGACACAAATAGCTCCAGAAATTGCCTCATTAAGAGTAAGGTTGACATGGATACGTGATGGTGGTGGAAATCGAATGATTCGGCTGATAAGCATGGAAAGCCAATTTCTCAATCGCTTCGATCACTCAGTACCAGAAATCCTCACCTGGTTTACCTTCTCGTTCATCTCTAATTTATTTGCCCATCTGGAATCGCATGCTCCAACGAGTCTTGTGGCAAACTAATCCAAGTTTTCGACTAGTTTCGAGCAGCCCAGCTTACCACCGCACAGTGGGAACTGGCACTGGTCTTACGTGTGACTATTGGGTGAGGGTAAAGCGTTGTTGGCTTTTGATCTCGAATCCTCAGATGTTGGGCTTTCTCACCTCCAACTTCGAATCCCAAGGACCTCCTTTCGAATTGGCTTCGGCGGTGGCCTTCTTGAGGGTTACTCCAACCGTACCGGGCGATCGTGAAGTGTAATTCAAAGATCGCCTTCACATCTGAAGAATTGCCTAGGTTTTTACCATCGCTTTTTCTCCCTTTACCACCTGCGGATCACATAGCTGGGATTTCTTCAACCACCTTGTAAACTCAACGGATTCGGAAGTTGTAGGAGTTCTTGTGAAAACTAATTCAACTATCGGCGAGTCGATTCCACTTTGCGCCGAAACGAGAACGTGAAAGTAGAATCAAAACATTTGACATGCCAATGGATACAAATGGGCTGGAAATTATGAGAGAGCGAAAAGGCAAAATTCAAATACCAAGTCAATGTGTATGTTTGCGTTGAATTTCAGCGAATTGCTTTTCGAGCAGTGTCCCAAATTAAATATGGTAAGAAATTCCAGCATAAACCGTTTTACCGTGTAAATAGTTTTCTTACATTCGTACCACGTGGGCTACGTGGAAGCGCAAATTACGAAAATTACTTATTCAAAGAGTTTTATCGTTTATACGAAAGAAGAACACGGTTAATCCAACGAGTTCCGAGCCCTGGTGTATTTAAAGATCTTTATTCATAAATAGGAGCTTATACCGAAGTTCCAGACACTCTTATTCATAATCGTAACAAAGGGAGCAGCCGGCTCATTCCATCAGGGACGAGTTTTAACGTCCTAATTTTTCCCTCTCGACTCGAACAATTAGTAAAATTCATGTAAATATGCGCGCATAAACCTGGCGTTTGTGGCTTTCGGTACGTCCTCTTTAGGACCCAGCTCTCATGGGTGATCAAAATGGAGGAAATGAAGAGTTCAGTTTTGGTTTTGTAGCGTATATACCATCTCTCCCCCGGGCTTACCTCGTTTCCTCTCGAGCGGTGGTAAATTAACAAAGCTGGGGTGACGTGGAACCTGGGTGGGGTAAGGGTTGATTTCTACAGTACGCGAATGAAGGAGACGATGAAAAGCTCGGCTGTAATAGCAACCGAGGTGGGGAGTGTGGGAAATCGATTTTCTGCGTATCTACGATACGTGCATTGCATTGCATTAACCGTCCCCAATATCGGAATGGGGAAATTACTCACATTCCCCACAGTGTCGAAGTACATCGTGTCCTATAGCATACAATTCGCATCTGCCAACTATCTCATAAATTGTAATGTAAATTACAGCTGTAAGATACAATAGGTAACGCAAATCAAACCGCTTAAAGATTTTTTTTATTTCCACATTTTTGAATTTTTGACATTACAAAAATTGGACGACGCTGGGACCTCCCTGAACGTCGAACTGCCGGGTTGAATCCGGTAATAGTCTATCCCATTGTAGGGAGAGGATGAAAAAAAAGGATTCTCGAGAATGATTTTCAGCACCGAGTATCATGGAGAAATCGTTTATGTAAAAACAAATCCTGCCAATTAAAAATTTACACGTTGCTTCCTCGTCATTTTATTTTGCTCACAAAACTTCTTCAATGAGGAAGCCAGTATTTAAAAAGCTTTGGGAGCGCAATGAAGACCAGGCAATGTGCTAACTATGATTGCAATTACTTGTAACAGTTACGCTCCAAATTACGAATTTCCACGATCGAGAAACACGATCGAGAAACGGCATTCCCAATAAATAATGTTTAAGGGGGAAAATACCTTTAGTGCGAGAAAAAAATTTGCTGATTTGCATGTTTTTTTTAAAGAATAGATTTTTCATCATATCTCATCATTTTTGAGATATAGTCTCAGTCTAGACTTTTAAACTTAGTTCATACTTTGAAATTTGGTATAAAAATTGTTAAGTGTTAGAAATTTTGTATGAATTTCTAACCTTTTTATCTAATACATAACTCTAAAAAATGTTTAAAGAAAAAAAAAGTATTTTTTATTGCACAATGTAGTATTTATTTGAGAAATTCAATCTTTGGTTTCAAAGCGTGCAATTTCATCGATTTTCAAAATTTCTCACTTTTCCGCGGTTCATATTCTGCGTACGAGTGTTAATAAAAGAAAAAAATTCGTTGGTTATTTTTCAGATCAATCCCGCCGACGCTATGTGTCACGCCGTTTGACAATAACCGCCGCAACCCGTTTAGAAGGCCGTGCCATACCTCCGCCATTTTTAAAGATTAATACATTTCAAAAACTACCATTCAACAGCCAAAAATAATGATAAAAAATACTTTAAGTCTCAACAACGGTAAAGAAATTTTTCCTTATAAAAGAAAAATAAAAATCAGCTATTTTTTCCTCGCCTTAATGTATCTCCCCCCTTTATAATTCGAGGGTCTCGAGATCTTGATAACTGGCAGATACTGGACTAACACTTGTGCCTAACGTTTTGTTCCAGACACGGCAACGTACGCAACAGTTTATAATTAAATAATAAATATTCATAATTACGAAAGTTCGTCGGTCCTCGCAAGGATATCGCAGGGTTTATATGTTACACGTGTATTCGTCGAGTGCTCGGAGTCAAAAGGGCATTGCCTGCATAATGGAATATATGCAAAAGGACGTAGGATACGACTGTTGACTTTGAGGACTGAGTACAATGGTGCCCAAACTAAAGAGGACGAAGTTATTCGTCCAAAACTTTCTACATTGTAGAGGCAATGTTGTCATTCGCGTGACGATTGGCCACGTTTCTCGAGGATCCGAGAGAACCGGAGAATTAGTGAAAGACCCGAATGTGAGCTTACCTCGACAATGAGACAGCTCAGCTAACAACGGAGCTTTATTCACAATCACGCAAATTATTTGGAGGCTTGTGAAGTAGGTGTGAAGGTCTCCGTGTCTAAATATCTTCGGCTAACTTGCCGTGCGATCAACTATTAATTTCACATGAATATATGCAACGAAGACAGCTGTACAGGGTGTTAGGAAGATCGATGCATAGCCTTAAGGGGGTGATAGGCCACCTCGTTAGGAACATAGTTAACCTAGGTCACCTTAGCCTAAAGTCTAAGGATTTCGAGTTATCATGGTAAGTACGATTTTTTGAAAATTCCCCACAATTACCTAACTCGTTCATGATGTTCAAACAGACCAATACAATCTTCTGTATCCACACAACTAAGTGGGATGTGTTGAATAATTAAAAACTTGTAAAAAATAAAAATACCTCTTACGTTAAGGCCTTAGGCCACAGTATCGGGTATAAAAGCATGTGCGAATTTAACATTTTTTTTCGTATGGAAAAGTGGTTCACTCATAATATTAATTGCACATCTATTTAGTATGAATATCAAGCTGTTAGAAAATATATATATTTTTTCCATGTACAAAATGGCCGACTACTAATATTTTCTTTTGTTATCTTTTTTTAGACGCTCCGCGGCGTGACATTTAATAACCACAATTGTTTACCTAGAACGAAAAACAAAAATTCTCGTCAATCTACATTAAAATAACTAGAGAAGTGCGTAAGGAATTTAAAAAATATTGTTTTATTCAAAAGTAGGCATTTGAACTTAAGAAATGAATTTTCAGTGAAAGATTTCGTTATCACTGCTCATAAACTGCTCATAAAATGAAAAGTTTTCGGTTAATCGGAAATTCCGTACGTACTTCTCTGCGAAATGCAATTAGGAACATCATTTTTAAATTTGAAGTAAATCGAATGAAAATTGTTGAAGTTATTTGTCATGCCAATTGGAAAAAAAGCTGTTTCGAGAAGTTTCAAGTAGTCCGCCATTTTGTACATCGAAAAAAAATAATAATTCTAACAGCTTGATATTCATATTAAATAGATGTGTAATTAATTTTAGGAGTGAATCACTTTTCATAAGAAAAAAAAATTGTTAAATTCGCATATGATTTTATACCTGTTACTGTGGCCTAAGGCCTTAATGCTATTTAAAAAAAAGCACTAACATCAGACGTAAACGAGTTAGTACCTAATTTTGGGAAATTTTTCAAAAATCATACTTACCATGATAACTCGTAACCCTTAGACTTTGGACTGAGGTAACCTAGGTTAGATTTGTTCCTAACGAGGTGACATATCCCCCCTTAAGGCTTTGTATCGACCTTCCTAACAGACTGTACACGCGCCTCCAGCATACACATGAAAAATGGAAATAATACTGCGCTTGCTGAACGCATTGCTTCTCAACTGATAAATATCTACACTACTCATGAGTATACTGCCGTCATATGGAAGAAGGCAGCGTCTACAAAAAATCGAAAGTGCGTTTTACTATACGAAACGATGGGACATTTTGTACCGATTCCAACGGTACCAAAAACGCATTTTCGATTTTCTGCAGATGCCGCCTTCTTCCATATAAAGGCAGTATAGATCCGAACATTGGAAACACGCACATGCATTGTTTCGCCAACGTAATATCCCTACTCGTTAACTGCAGGCGGATATGCAATTGTTCACTGGACTGCTACCTACATTCTATTGCTGTTCTCTCATAAATTCATTGCAGCATTTAGCCGACGACAATTAAACAGTGACATCACAATGGCACAAATTTGGTGGCTACACACGGAACGTCAAAAGTATTCAAAATACGTTGTAATTTTCCATGAATATTAAAATCATCGAATTATTAAAATTGTAGTACAAAATTAACAATCACTCGATACAACTCACGTCAATGAGCAATTATAGTCATAAATGCAAGTTATTTTTGCGGCAAATTATTTTAACAAAGTTAGAGTGCCGAAGACAACGGGCTGATGAAAGTTCTTTCTTTGTGGTACTGTGGCTTCAATGGAGTTGCAGGACTTTTTTTCAAGCATATGCTCGAAGCTCGACGATGAACCGAGCTCAAGGGGGAAGATATCTTGGGGCGACGGAAAAATTGCTGATTTTCATGATTTTTTTCAAAGGGAAGATTCCTTCACCACTTTTTAGACCTAGGGTATGTTTTATTACTATTTTCGGCGGTTACATGGTATTTTTTATTTTGTTTTATTAATCTTTGAAAATGGTGGAACTATGGCTTCATCTTCTAAACGGGTTGCGGCGGATGAGAAAAACGAACGAACATTTTTATTTAATAAATAGTCCTACGCAAAATATGAACGAAGAGAAATCGAGAAATGTTGAAAATCGATGAAATGGTACGCTTTGAAACAAAAGATCGAATTTTCCGAAATAAATGGCTACATTTTGCAACAAAAAGAAATACTTTTTTTAATTTTCTAAAACATTTACGATCATGTTTTAGACAATAAGGTGAGAAAGATTTATATCCAGTTTCATCAGAATCGGTCGATAGTTTCAGCTAATTTTTCAGCTATACATCAGTCAGTTCGGTAGTTTTTTTAGCTATACGTCATGCCAGTTTTGAAAATGCAATTTAGAACACCGTGCCATTCCTCCGCCATTTTTAAAGCTTAATAAAATAAAAAAATATCCTGGAAGAACCAAAAGTAGTAATAAAACATACCCCGAGTAGCAAAAATTGTGAAGAAATCTGTCCTTTGAAAAAAAATCATGACAATCGGCAAAAAAATATCCTTGCTTAAAGCTATCTTTCGCCTTAATAAAATGACAAGTGTGCAGTCTAATTTCGGCCCAGACTAATTTGCCCGACAATCTGTATGAAAACCTATGTCTCAATCCTCAAGGAGGAGGTTATTCTTTTACAATGAACGAGAAAGGGAAAGCTCTTTGCGTAACTCGAGAACAATTTATTTCTTTTAAAAAACACTCAATCCCCAAAATAAGGCTGACCAACTTGGCAAGTTAAAACGCACGAACGATGTTTGAAATGTTCCTGAGAAAATGCTCGCTTAGCTCCAGGTATTCTGACAGCTGGGGATGAGTTTGACTGAGGGGTGCTTAATCGGATTAATTTGTCGTCATAATGTATCCCTTGTCGAAATTCCCATCGACTCTCTCTCTGTCTCCCTCTCCTCTGCTCTCTGCCCTTCTTCCCTTCCTCTCATTCTCGCCATGCTCCCTATCTTCTTCGTCATCTTACAGTACACTTCCAATGGCTCTCTTCTCTCGTTCGTGACTAATTATTGCTTTTCACTCTTGCGAGGGCCCTCGCAAGAGCAGCTTACACTACCTTTTAACGGTATTAGAACTGTAATTTAGTGCCTGACTAATCGAATCCTACGGAAAGCTGGGCAAATTGCGTCGAGAAGGATACGACTCTCTCATGTCTTTGGCATTTCCCTTATCGTGCTTCACGCTCATATTGGCATCACCTTCGTCGGGACCCAACATTTTCCAAATAAATACGAGCGAAGTAGAGAAAGCTCGGCCATTTGAGGCAATTGCTCCGAAGAAAATAGCATATCGGTTGATTCGTTGAACAGATAGGTTTAGCACGATAATGAGGGCGCATGTCCTCACAAACGCACACATCTCAATTTGTAATCACATGCTCAGACGTTTCGTTCAGTTAACATTTTTCCCAAGGGGTTATGCCTAGTTGTAAAATTTGAGAAATCACTTTTTTTCAAAACTTCTATATTTTGACAGCACATCATTCTATACATGTTCTCTGAAAAATTCAACATGATCGGATCAAAATTGACAGATTTATTGGCTATTATGTTGACTCCCGGCGGAACGCTCGCAGCGTCGTTCAAAACTTTAAACACTCTTTTCTTGAAAGTACGTTTTCCAAGTCGGTGAGCAAAATATTTCATAAACTACGCTATCGAACTTTCTGAATTTTTTAGAACTTTTTTAGATGTAAAAATATAGTGTTTCGTCGAAGGTTTTTTTTCCGATGCATACTTACGATCGGACTCTTCCTTTACTTTGATAAACCATTTTCTTTAATTTGATATTTCGAACATTTCGTCGATTATTTATAGGATAAACCAGTATGGTAACGGAGTCTGATTTTTTTTTATTAGTTAACCTGGTTCAGAAAGTTACAGCTCACCGCAAAAGACCGCAAAGAATTTTCGAGAGGTGCTTCCCGGACATCGGTTGTAATCGATTATAATTAAATAATTTCATACCAAAAAGAATGACAGTGTTATTTAAATGATACTTTTTCAAATGCCTGATTTTTGTAGAATTTTATCACGATTTTCTAAATAAATTAAAACATGTCAAAATATCTAATTTATCAGAAACAACTATTCTTTTACACCGCAACCATTCATATTTATGATTGGTTGATAACAGGGACAAATACAATTGCATTCCTCGACATCTTGAATTGCCATGAAAAAGTTACTGATCTTAGAAACAACATGGGTTTCGAAAACTACAAACTTCCAACTTTTCATTAGTACTACATACCATTTTTCTGCATATCTGCTTCTTCACGAGATAAATCGATTGAAATTTTCATGATATCTAAACTGACCCGGTATCACAATTTTTATTTTAGTTCCTTTCTGGCCAGCCTCCGAATCTGATAATCATTCAAAGTAAAAGTGCAAAAGCTCAACTGATCCTCTTTTCCACTATTCATGACTAGAATGAATATGAGAATATCATCAATTACCAACAGGAAAAAAAGGTCGTTCTTCCGATTTTTCGTGTCGACTAGATAATTCATTCAGGTTTTAGCAGAAAGGTATGTTAAGCATACATTGAATTTATGACGAGTAAATTTTTATTTGAATAAGCTTCATAGTTTTAATAAAACTTCATAAATTCAATCATGAATATTGAAGTCAGTTCCACTAAGGAGCTTTCTTCTACCACAAACTTATTACCGGATTTATTCTAATATTTCTTGAGCCTTTTACGTTGATGAGTCTCTTCAAGTATTGAAGCTCTAGAGGAGCTTCAATTTATGTGAATTCAATCGATTTTGGCCAACGCCGGTAGTGCAGCCTCGGAATGTAACGGTGCCAGATCACGGCTGACCATATGGCGACTGCAACCTAACATGACCTGGTTCAACCAGCATTGCCGTTTGCCCCAGTCCGCAAAGTGGAGCTCAACTTCCTCCCTCGTTCTCCTCGCGCCACTGCCGTGAAACGACTTCGGCAAAGTTACAAACTGCAGATTGCCTCGGTCTGTCCAATTCTACTTCTCGTTTAATTGCAACACTGCGGTAGTGTGTAATGCAAAAAAGAAAACACGGTGTGACCGGCATTTTCGCAGGCCGAAACACTATTGCAGAATTTTAAAAGTCGCTTAAAACCCGCGCGTGAGAAAAATAAAGGTGAAATATAAAATGCGTACTTCTGAAGTATGCATAAGCGACTACTTAAATAAAACTTGGGCTCTGTACGTTTAAAAGGAGGGGGGGACTTTGGGCGAGGAAACAATTTGCTGATTTTCATGATTTGTTTTTCGAGGAAAGATTACTTCAGCATTTATGAGACTCAGGGTATGTTTTATTACTACTTTTGGCTGTAACATGGTCTTTTTTGTTGATCTTAAAAAATTGCGGAAGTAAGGTTTTCTAAACTGCATTTTCAAAACTGGCCGGACGTATAGCTAAAAAACTAATCGACTGGTTCTGATGAAATTTGGCATAAATCTTTCTTACCTTATTGTCTAGGACATGACCCTAAACGTTTTTTAAAATTAAAAAAAAGTAGCTTTCATTGCAAAATATAGGCATTTTTTCGGAGAATTTAATCTTTTTGTTTCAAAGCGTACCATTTCCTCGATATTCAACATTTCTCACTTTTTCTTGGTTCATATTTTGCGTATGAGTGTTAATGGAATAAAAATCTTTGTTGGGGTTTTTCCAGATTAATCTCGTCGACGTTACCCTAAGGCTCAAAAATGGTGAACATTTTTTTAACAATAAAATTGATAACGAAAATCAGCAATTTCTCCCTCGCTGAAAAGAATCCCCCCTTAAGATATGAAATTATCTTTAAGATGATCTGTCAATAAAGAAAAGCCAGCTTGCAAGCCACAAACGATGCAATTTTCCGTGCAGGATACGAATTGTCGTACCGTGAAAAAGATTACGTCAATAATCGTGGATGATTCGAAATCTTGAACGGCCAAGAAGAACGGCTAAAGCTTTTTCCTCCAAAAGAGTTTCCTGTGAGAATAGAATTCTCTATTTCTGAATCGAAACCATCAAAGTGCCACACTATATTTATGGGTGCCAACTGTGCTCGTCCCACCGACAGATGTCCTCATCTTCACTGGACATCTCAAGGATGCCTTGAGGAGAGCCCGTCGATCACTTGATCTAGTTCGCAAGTACGAGCCGGACAAAACTCGCTCGTCTACGAGCTGAAGGAACATGGATTGCGTGCGACGAGAAGAGACGAGATAAAAATGTTCTGGATCAATAGTGGGCAGAAACACTCTCAACTTTTTTTCGAGAAAATTAAGCATTAGAAAAAGAATCTCAACGTTTATTAATTATATTTTTTCAACAGGATAAAAAAGTAGCTTAACTCGCGATTTTTTATTTTGGTTTACGGTTCGAAATAATGTACAGTCTCGACCGACTGCGCTGAATTGTTTTTTTTAATTTAATACTTGGTTTAAGGTTTATTTTTAAGCGTGATTAATTTAATAGTGGTCCAACAAATTGATGTCATGAAAATTCGTGTAGAAATCGTTTTTCCGGATGCTTATAAGCTTTATTGGGAGCATACGTAAACGAGAGGCTATTTTTTTCAGAAATAAAATATTTTGACACCATTTTTCACAACGTTAGCAATAACAGTCACTATAATGGCGAAAAAATATTAAACGAACCAAAATCTATACACCATAACTGGGAATTAATTTATTTCGATATGATAAAATAAAACCCAAATGCAGTACGATAAAAAAATCTAACGGGAAGAATTACATAGATGCATTCGGTCTCGACGATGCATTCGGTCTCGACTTTGCATTCTCCAAATCCATAAGATAATAATTGATCGTAAGTGAATGAAATATTTTACTCTCTCGAAAAAAATCTCGATAGTTTCATGTTTCTGGGATTCTCTTTCTAAAACCGTTATCTATAAAGGGGCATGTTGAGGGTTCTTTTATTTTTCGTATTTATCAGTACCACTATCATTGCCGCCATTGCCGATGGAAACATCAAATGACATCAGCAATAATCGCAGTGATAGTAATAGCCACCACGATAAAAACGAATTAAAACCTGTACAGAGTAAAAAAAATCCATTTATTTCGCTATAATCGAAAATGAATCACGAGCGCAGTGCGTTCGAAGATAAAATGAAAAAATTAAAGGGCTACATATATCTACGTGAGTCAAAGAATTACATTTTCCAAAAATATTTTCGTTCCCCCACGGAATATATGTACCTTTGTGTTCAGTCCGCCGCGTAATATATGCACCTTTTTGTTTTAAAAAAGCTGTTTCGAGAAGTTTCGAGTAGTCGGCCATTTTGTACATCGAAAAAATATATATATTTTTTTTCTAACAGCTTGATATTCATACTAAATAGATGTGTAATTAATTTTATGAGAGAATCACTTTTTCATACGAAAAAAAATGGTTCAATTCGCACATGATTTTATCCCCGTTACTGTGGCCTAAGGCCTTAAATAAATCCGTAGGTCGTAACCATGCATTATTTCAATCAGTGAGATCGAAGATGGAAAAAGAACGTTGAAGTCCGAGAACTCTTGAGACCCACTGCCGGGCAGCGGACCATTCGATAAAACAATAAGAATACCAGGATCTTTGGAAAAAAAGCTCGCAAGCACTCATCCCGTCAGCTCCCTCGCGTCCAAGGATACAGCGAGGGCTCATGCTGGTTTTCCCCGATCGAAGTTCGGAGACTTGACGGGCCCGGGCGTTCGGAAAAAGAATGGACTTAGTTATCCAGCTGAGGAGTTCGGTACCCTGTATCTTAAATATGTATGACCCTCTGGTGGTATTGCATTGAGCTTTCGTGTTTTCCGACGGAATGACGAAAACACGAGTGAGGAAAAAGTAGATGGAGAGTGGATTCGATTTTTTATCCTCCATTCTCTTCCGTAAGGGTTGGGTAAACCGCGTGTCAGCTAAAGAGATAGATTCAATGAGCTCATAGTCCAGTACAAAAGACGAAAACCCAGCACTTTTTAGCGTAGAATATGAATTTTTAACTGAAGATAAATGGTTGCATACTAAAAGTAACCCCAATAAAATGTTGTCCCTCAACTCGCCCCAACCCTAAGAAATAGGGGTTGGAAACTTAAAAATCGCCGTATCTCGATAATTCATAGTCCGATCAAAAAAGGTTTCAAACAAAAGTTGTTTGGAATTATGAAATCCGTATATAGTTATCAGACGTCCAATGCCCTATCTTTGAAGAACGCAGCGATATGTCTATTCGGCTCGCACACGCATCGACCCCGAATTTTCGAATCGTTTTTCTGCCGCTATTTTTAAAGATAGGGTATTGGATGTCAGATAATTATATACGTATTTTATTATTCCAAACAACTTTTGTTTGAAACCTTTTTTGATCGGGCTACTAATCATCGAGATACGGCGATTTTTAAGTTTTCAACCCCTATTTGGGTTGAGGCGAGTTGAGAGGCAACATTTTATTGGGGTCACTTTCAGTATGCAACCATCTATGGTACCTTCAGTCAAAAATGTATATTCTACGCTAAGAAGTGCTGGGTTTTCGTCTCTTTTACTCGACTATTATGCTGATTTCTAGCCAGGGCAAGGAATAGAGGGCGAAGACAAATTAAGGCCTTAGGCCACTCTAGAGGCCGAAAAAGTAGGACTTTTGGGGATTTCTTTTCAGAAAAACTACAAAATAAATCGAAATTACAAAAAGGGTGTTTATCATAAATATCGATTTGCGATGACGTCTCCGTTTTTCCAGGGTCCACGGCCGGACAAACAGCTCCTGTAATTTTTTAATTATAATGAGCCAATCAATTTTTTTCGATTATATATAATAACTGCTATAGAAGTACGTAGAATTTTTTCGATATATTGATTTTTGGCCAAATGGCGCACTTCTAAAGTGGAAAGTGAAAAATGTGCCTAAAAAATCGTCAGATAATTGTTAATATCGAATGAACTATGCAATATAAAAAAAAATCCTACGTACTTCCATAGATAATGTATGTTTCAAGATATATTCAAGATTTCAAGTGAATCGGTTGAAAATTGTCTGAATTATGTTTCCGGCCAACGTCAAACGGAGACGTCATCGCAAAAACGCTGCACAGCCGCCATTTTGAAATTAATCTCTTCAAAAAAATTATTGTACACAGTCACTTATATGTACGATAAACACCCTTTTTTGTAATCTTGATTTATTTTGTAGTTTATCTGGAAAAAATCCCCAAAAAGCCTATTTTTCGACCTCTAGAATGACCTAAGGCCTTAATGAGAGGAAATAAATCACGGTAAATACGAGGGGAACACTGTTTGGTTGAGAATAATTCATTCCTGCCAAGTTAGGTAACGTCGTATAGCAAATGGAGAACATCTACTAAGGTGCTTTCGGAAAATATTCGTAATAAAAATATACTGTCACAACCAGAAAAAAATTGATAATCGATATAAATAGTGCTGGAATCCGAGTAACACTGTATAAAAATAAGTAATCGTTGAACCGCGGCTGAAATTCGGAAAAATATAGCGACCCGCTACAGGTTTGCCACAGTTTCCCTGTGCCCTCTTACAAATGCCAAACGTGAGCCCATTGGCAAAGAGTGCCTGCCAATACACTGCAGGGTCTATGGGAAGCTGGGGAGAGTGAAGTGATGAGGGTGGAGTAAAAATAAAGGGGTTCCAGTCACAAGAGACCGCGAGAGCAAGTAAAAGTGTACCGATTATTTCATTTTGACCCGTAGTAACCATACCTCGATTGAGGATACATACAAACCACACTAGTGCGATTTGGGATCTTGCACTGTCAAAGTACTATTACTTTCGCACAAATACTCCAAAAGTATTCGATAGCCATTGTTTCTTGAGGTAAACATTTCTTGAGGTAAACAATGCGAAAAATAATATATATTTGGCGAAATCACGTGAACATCAAGACAAAAATTTACAGAGAGACATGAACAAGATATTTCAGGTGGTGCAAATTTGCACCTGTGTGGTAAGTACAGGTTAAATTAATAATTGGGTACATAGAAAATGCTATTGCATACGAGGAATTCTCATAGTTCAAGCAAAACCTCCAACCTTGAATCGAAAGTTTGACAATCGTGCGGACCGAAAACTTCTTTCTGATGTTCTATTACATAAAGGGTGTCTCAAAATGGCCTGACATTTAAATGTATTAATAAAACGTATTATTTATTCGAAACGTTCGAATATTTTTATTTTAATGTAAGGTACAAACATTTAGGTTACGTGTGGAACACAGTATCCGATAAATGGCATAAAGGGCATAAACTTGGAAGACATATTCTTCGAAGTTCATGCCCTCAGGCGAAAAAAAAAGCAGTTATTGCAAACGAAGTTTCATAGTCGTGTTATCTTGCACCGCGGCGATGCGAATTGGCTACCAAGATCACGCGATTTGACGCCATTGGACTTCTTTCTTTTGGCTTTCGAGAGAGAAAGTGTATGCCAATGATTCGCAATTACGCCAACATGTTATCGAAAATTTCGTTAAAAGAGTGATCGTTTGCAAACAGGGACGAGGCGGCCATTCATCGGATATTGTGTTCCCCACATAACCTCCATGTTTGTACCTTGTATTAAAATAACAACATTCGTCCTTTTCAAATGGATAATTCGTTTTGTTAATAAATTACAATGCCATTTTAAGGTCATTTAAAGCCATAAAGGCCATAAAAGGTCATATCAAGGTCATTTTGAGGCACCCTAGATTAGTTTCCTGTATTTAGTGTTAACGGATGTTTCATCAGCGTCCGACACGTACAGGGAACGATCTACTTGACAAAATGAAATAAAAACTTGTTTCGAGAGACGTAAAACAAGCGGATAGTAAAAGCTTAATTCGATTCACAGGATAATGTGATCACATTCCTGCGCACTGTAAGCGAGGAAATCCCCTAATTCAATACTGACCGGGGTGAAGAACAGTAGAGAGAGCGCAAAGCAAGAAGAAAACGGAAGCAGAAGAGGATGAAGGTGACCGCATGATGCACGATGTCTTACTTTATTGAAGAAAAGAAAGAAGAGCGTATAAGCCGTAACGCGGGAACGATAGGGATAAAATGCTTAAGGGTGGCAGTAGACGCGTAAAAAATGGCAATAACGATGAAAAACCGGCAGTCGCCATCAAATCATCGAAGATGTTTTATTTTTGCTGCTCCATCCTATTTTTATGGTACTGACTCAAGAGATATAAGACAAAGGCTTTTGCAACCTTATCGATATTTCAATTTCCCCTCCACAATAGCTGTAGATCTACCGCCATTTTTCATTCCCGCATATAATCCTCGTCCCCGAGAGCTTTCTTTCCACGCGTGGTGCACGTGGGGCTCCTATAAATGTCGAAAACGACAAATTATTGGGAGACGCGAGAAAAATATATTTTTTAATATCTGTACGAGGCCACAACTTCTACTGTCTGGTTGCGGATTTGCATTCTGGAGAAGTGGACGTGGAAATGAGAGAAGAATTTGAAGCTTCGAAGGTATACACGCTGTTTCAATTCGCGAGGTGGCAGAGAGACTTGCCAACGGATAAAAACGAACGAGGGTGCAAAGGAGTAAGCTCGAAGCCAAGGTTCGATATTAAAATCTCTCGAACGGCTGAGACCGAGGGAAAACACAAAAATCCTTCGCGGTCGGTGCGTTGGTAGACGGCGTGGGAAAATGAGAGGGGAGAAAGGAAAGGATGAAAAAAAAACAAATTTCACGTACCTGTCGATTCTGCTCATTGTCCAAGTGAATCGTAAAGTGGGCATCTTCATCGAAGCTCCCACGACTGGGTAAGGAACATGTCGGATTTTTTTTACAAATTGGAGACTCAGAAATATGTTTTTTCCATTTTTTGTATCGTCAAACGTTTGCAAAACCAAACTTTTTTCTAAGTACACTCAGCAAACATAATCACGGTTCACCTATCTCGGTAACGGGTTATGCCTAGTTATAACAGTCGCAAACAGCTCATTTTTTGGATCTTTGTTTGGAAAATTGGAATAATAAATTTCTGGAAAAATTAGGTATTTGAAAAAGTATCATCTATAGAACACTCCGTCATTTTTGTGTGTGAAAATATTTAATCATGCCCTTCTGAAGCAGGTTATAAAATATTTAAAAAGAAACAAACAGATTTCGTTAGTATATGAGTTTCTCCAATGATTATTCGAAGGATTTTCCGAAATATCAAATCTAAAAAAAACAGCGCGCGTTCCAAGTAAGGGTCTTGATTATTGCGAAAAAATTGAAATTTTTCATTCATCAAATCAAAAGTATAGATCAGAAAAAAAATCCCTCGATTAAATACTATATTTTTACATCTCGAAATAGCCCTAAATATTTTTAGAAAGATTATTGCAGTAGGTTTTCATGTATTTTCCTCTCCGACTTTAAAAATGTACTTTTGAGAAAGAATCGTTTAAGGAGGTACGATCACTTCCACGAGGTCAAAAAAGAGTCTAAATTTATTTTGCCCACAGCTGCTCTGATCGATGTTTACTTATTCTGATTATTCGTATTATCGATTATAGTGTGCCAAACGTTGTGGTAAATGATAAATTTATTGCTCGTGAAAAAATAAAAACTGACAAATTAAATTGTCAACAACTCGGTAGTAATCTTTGTAATAATATTAACGTAATAAAATTCAAGCCTATTGAAATAGGCTTGAATTACCTCAGCGGAATTAACACGATAGACAGAATATAATTATACATATTATTGATACGTGATAAATGATAAAACTCCATAAGTTGTTGTTTGCATATTTTGCGGCGGCTTCTATTCAAATCAATTTCAAGACAAAGCTGGGTTATGTTCGCCAAACGCATCAGCTGTCACTCGCGACGTTGCTAAGTCTGCGAATGCTATTTCGTCGTTCTGACCATTTTCAGCCGGAAATTGAAACTTTCTTGTAATGTAGTGCTTTAACTACACGGTGAAGATTGATTTTCTTATTTTTTACAATATCTATTATATCTAATCTATCGAATTTCAGTTTTCCAATGGGTTTAGTTGGATACGTGAGCAGAAAAACTACGATCACCGCACTTCCGGTTGACCGTCTCCATAAGACGACGAGCTTCGCTAACTCAAAGTGCTCGACTTTGCAGTTTTATTGCGAAAAAACTAAACTATCAAAATAGCTCAAATTTTGGCAATGGGCGCAAAAAGTATTCGTCAAAATCATATAAAAATTTCAAATCCGAAAGTTGGATTCGTAGTAATGATCGTACCTCCTTAAAGTTTCGAACGGCGCTCCGAACGTTCTGACGGTGTCAACATACCAGCCTATAAATGCGTCAATTTTGATCCCATCACCTTGACATTTTCCGAGACATCAAATCTCAATCATACTTGTCAAATCATACTCGTTTTGAAAAAAAACTGATTTTTTTAACTTTTACTGCTAAACATGACTCCTCCGAGTCACATTTATCCCAATTACTTCTCCATTCAACTTCAGCCCAATTGTCACCCCCCCCCCCCCCCCCATTCTCATCTCTCGAACTGAGAGCCCGCAGACTCAAACTGCGAGAATTCAAAAACGCGTTCGCTCTCCGCAAACGCAATTTTATCATCCAGTGTATCCAATTTCTTGACGAAAAAGGAACTTTCGTACTATTTCAACTCTGTTGAAAACTTCCATAACTCCCGGAATTTCTATCTCACCTCCGAGGTATGCACTTTTGAGTGAATACTGAAGCTGCGAAGCAAGATGATTGCATTGATAATAACAACGTAACAAACCGTAACGCGCATATTTCACCTCGATAAGAATAAAGTTATCGCAACTTCTCACAATCGCGAAATACTTTCGCGATGGTATTCCAGCTTTTTTTTATCACGAGCACAAGCTGTACGAGTAGATGCCACCAATCAAATTTCCACCTTATAAGAATCTCCGTGTAGTCAACAAGTCCGTACCCCGCGAGTATGAAAATTGCACGTCGCCAGAGAGGGAGAGTGAGCTAGACGATGGATGGAAAATGGGAAACGTGAGAAGCCACTTTATATGGAGCTCTCGAAACGTGAGAGGTTTGACAGTCTGCTATAAATACTCACGGGCGAATATTCCCGTAATCCTGTCTTTCTTGAAACACAATCTCCCTTGATGGAGAAGTGACAAGCGATTGGAATAAATCTTTCTAATAGGGTGAACCGACCAGTGGATGCACGAATAACGACACTGTAAGATTCAGATGGACGGTAAAATGAAAATATTATTAAAACAAGTATTTCAATCGCTATGGCTAACAGATATTATTCGGATAGTAGAAAAATATATTCGAAGTAATTGCAACGAATTATATTGAAGGAATTAATAAATACGTAGCGAAATGACTAAATCGTCAGAAATGGACACTCCATCGCCAGTTAATGGACCTGTCGTGGAGATGAAACCTGTAAAAAATAACGATTTATTATTGATTTTTATTAAACACTAGATTCGGAAATCACTCTGTCACACAAAAATTATAAAATTCCTATACATATGAGTATTACATTTGTTATTACGATTTCGTAGAAAATACAGAAAGTTTTTTTCCACCATAACGTGACGTTCTCAAAAAACTACGTCAGTTTCTTTCAACAGAGAAATAAAAAATCAAATTTCGTCAAAATTAAAAAATGATTTTATGACACAATTTAATGAGATTTACATTGTCAATTCGTAACAGTAATTCATTTTGCAAATGTCAGCAGATGAGGTAAATTTTCCACTCTCCTTTGAAAATGATCAGAACGGAGCCTATACGTATATTAACTGGAAAGAGGTTAGAATACAGTACCGGTGAATAAACATGTCCCATTGTGAACTAATATTACGAATTCGTTTAAAATGTTTGCATAAATTAAAGTTTGATTCTATCTTAAGATAGAATCAAACTTTAATTTTTTCTTAAGTAACTTAAGTAACTTAAGTAACAAAAGTGATACTTACCTTCGAAACTCATAAAGAAAACTTTTGTGTTTGCCTTTAGAACACCTACCGTGCACTGTCGTATCATAGCTAACAAGGAACATCACCTAAGTGTCCGCCGTCGATTTTGTTGAAACTCATATATGTGATGAAACATTGAAAACTATTAGACACGTATTGTTTTTCCCGCGGAAAAACGATTTCAAGGGAGGAAACGACCCCTCAAAGAGAAGCGCATCGAGGGGTGGTTTTACAGTTTCACCCACAAGCAGCCCAACAATCTGGATGAAACAAAAATCAACACTCAGATGTATCTCCAAAACGGCTTGTCCGATTTTGTCCAAGTTTGGATGCAATATTCTTCGATAGTGTTTCTCGTTCGCCACGTAGGATTTTTTTGTAATTTTAATTTTTGACGGAATTACGACCGTTTTAATTTAACATTCGTTTTTCATTCGCAATTTCCGACGATTTTGGTTACATAAAAAAGCAATGGTTCAATCAAATGAAAAACCCCTACGTGGCGAACGAGAAAAACTATCGAAGAATAATATCCAAATTTGGACAAAATCGGGCAAGCCATTTTCGAGATACATCTTGCACCGACTTCGAAAACTATGTTTCGACATAATCGCGTTTGAATCGCTTCCAGTCAACGAATTTATTTTTGAAAATTCCTAAACATACCTCAATGTACATATTTTCCAATAAAAAAACCCTGTTCCTATCGAAACATTAGTTTTTGAGATAAAAATTCCCGAAGTTTACTTGTTTTTCTCGCCGTTTACTCATGTGCCTCCCCTTAAGTAATGATCCTCGTAAGTTGCGCGGTGGCAAGTACCACTAACTAGAAAAATTCTCTGTGGCGTCAAAATTCTATACTACACTGAACAATCGGTTTTAACGACACCTGTGATTTTTCTGCTCAAGTATAGTGATTCGATTTTTGTTGGAAATTCATATTTTTACTTATTTTAAATACTAACCATCTTTCGTCCATTCACTGTTCGGTTCACCCTAGGACTCAATTTCATCAGTCGATCAAGTACGAGACTTTTATCACGTGTTTCGACTACAGAGGATCGAAATTGCTTGGGAATTCACATGGGAGATGGGAAACTGTAAAAACAGCCCAGAGCTGCAGAAGATTCTGCAAATGTTGAAAGGCGGAGGGAAAATATAATGTCTCTCCAGGCTGAATAAACGTTGAGAAGAGGTTGACGGTGAGGAAAAGGCAGTTGAAGGGTGGTAATGGAAAAGACCGTGCTTACTACGAATCTTGGCGACGAATCCAATTTTAAATGTAAGTTAAAAAAAAAGTTTAACCCACCGAATATAAATAACTTAAGGCTGGGGAAACGAAATGGAGAAGGGGACGAAAACGTGCTCGACAATGATATCCTCCAAGGCTCGGGATAAGAAAAACTCGTAGAAGCACGCAATTTTAACTCGCCCCACGTACTCTCCTATAATATTCTACGTCTTAAATGTAAAATCGTACCTGTTTCTCTTCCATCTCTCGTTATAAAAATTTCAGCCGGACTGGATGAACCTCGAAGACTACCCTACACAATCGCGTCTCGGGAAATAATCTTTGAGCGGGCATTTCCGGAAGTGAATTTTTCACCCCTGCTAATCTTTATTCGTAAAGACGTACTGAATCCACAAGGAAAGCATTTCTCTTCAATCTTTTCCATTATATTCTTTCTAAGATGAATTTTTCAAATTTCGAATTACGAAAGTCAAACGAACAATTTTGTCCAGTACAAATACTTTTTTCCCTATGAATAAACAGTGAGATTTATAAAATCTTCTTCCATTCATCAAATTCCCGCTGCTTGCTCATTTTTGTCGTGCAATATTCTTGCACCGCCGATAAAAATGAAAGGAGCGTTAATCGACGCGGCCGTGCTGGAAAATTCCAAAGCAAAGAGATGAGAGCCTCAGGCATGAATGGAAATAAGCAGGGAGAAAATGCCCGTGAGGGCGACTGGGGTGAAAAAAATGAGAAAAAAGAGGAAGAGACGCATATATGTCAGACACGAATAGCCATTCAGCATCATCGAATTCCGCGCACGCCGAGCATATCTTGAAATCGGGGAGTCGGCACAGAGGGAGCACCCGAGAAAGATGACGGGGATGGTGAAAGGAATAGAGGACAAAAATCCACGCGACATTTTTCTCCGCGTCGCTGGTGGAGAATGCATTTGGGCATTCGACACTTTTCTTTTCTCCTACAAAATGTATGAAATATGTGTACAATGCATATATGTATCAACTCAATCAATAAAATATACCTTGATACACGTACGTGCCCGATACAAAGGGTGTCACGAAGTGACCTGACATTTCAAATTACGCGCCATTTTTTTATTTAAGAATTTAAGAATTATTAAGAATTAAGAATTATTAATTTAAGAATTATTAAGAATACTTAATATTTAAGAATTAAACGATCGAGCAATGCATAGAAATTGTTATTTTCTGCATTGTTACTGCATAGTTATTTTCATCACTGACGACGCTAGCATAGCATGTCCCGAGCGAGCGGTGTCTGAACGTTTGTTTCCAACCAGACGGTTAAACTTATTTATTTATTCACGATTTCTCTAATCATTTACGGTTTGATAGCTGTTTTCTTTTAAGTTGTTCAGTGTTGTGGGTATGATGTACTGCTGAAGGAACACATTTTTTTCCTCAACCCTTATTCGGCACAATTCGTGGGGTGTAAACCACCCCAGTGTGCCGAATAAAGGTTAAGGATGAGGTCAAGCGCAAACAGTGGGAAATAGCATTGTCCTTTTTTCCTCTGTCACCTTGGCCCCTCTGCTTCTGAGAATGGATTTCAATCCTTCGACTCTTAAGGCCTCAGGTCACTCTGAAGGCCGAAAAAATAGCCTTTTTGGGGATTTTTTTTCTCAGAAAAACTACAAAATAATTCGAGATTGCAAAAAAGGGTGTTTATCATACATATCAGTGACTGTATACGAAAATTTTTTTGAAGCGAGTAATATCAAAATTGCGGCTGTGCAGCGTTTTTGCGATGACGTCTCCGTTTTTCCAGGGTCCACGGCCGGACAAACAGCTCGTGTAATTTTTGAATCATCATGAGCCAATGATTTTTTTTCAATTATATATAATAACTGCTATAGAAGTACGTAGAATTTTTTCGATATATTGATTTTTGCCCAAATAACGCACTTCTAAAGTGGAAAGTGAAAAATTTGCCTAAAAAATCGTCAGATAATTGTTAATAACAAATGAACTATGCAATATAAAAAAAAATCCTACGTACTTCCATGGACCATGTATTTTTCAAGATTTATTCAACTTTTCAAGAGAATCGGTTGAAAATTGTCTGAGTTGTGTTTCCAGCCAACGTCAAACGGAAACGTCATGGCAAAAACGCTGCACAGCCGCCATTTTGAAATTAATCGCTTCCAAAAAATTATTGTATACAGTCACTGATTTATTACAACATCTCGATTTATTTTGTAGTTTTTCTGAGAGAAAAAGTCCCCAAAAAACATATTTTCAGCCTCTAGAGTGGCCTAAGGCCTTAAGTGAGCAAACTTCTTTTCAGTACTCATTGCACACAACAAAGAATGCAGAGATGCCTCTTTTCTCTGCATACAATAACAAATAAACTCTGCAACAATCTCAATGTCTTTCACAGATCAAAAAAATCGTCTTTTGCATTAGTTTTGCTAGAATAGTACACACAATTATTAAATATATGGGTTTTTCGCAAAATAGTAATATTTTCAATTAAATTTTTGTTTCTCTGCTAAAAAATCGGCCTTGATTCTTTATAAAAGCGAAAATTGTTGGCGAATCATTCAAATCGTGTGTATACTTCTTCGGAGCATCTATCCAAGAAGCTACAGTTAAAATGTCAAGTCAATTGGATGAAAACTGCCCGAATAATGGGTTCTCCGGATTTCAAAAACGTGGTTTTGAGAAAACCGCGTTTGAGGTTATAAACCTGATTTAGGAGCTCTCGTCCACGCGGCGGAATTAAAGCTCTCAATTGAATTCTGCGTGTACCTACCGAGGCATTTTGATAGTAGGTCTTCACTTGTCAGGTCGTTTTATATTTTTTGTCCAACGACTGGACTAAACGACTCCAAATTGCTACTTTCACTGTCTAGACTCTTTCATGCGCTTCGACGCGCTCCAAGGAGCCTCAAAATGAGATCTAAAAACTTTTTCAACATTTTTTCGCGTATGATTCCTTTTCTATATAATTCTTGTTATGTCCATACATCATTAAAGCCATTAAAAAACCACGGCCATCAATTTTCATCCACTCAGGTGTAACGCCTCAAGGATGCATGTGAGATACGATTTCGGGGGAAAATAGGCAAAGTTGGACATTCTCAGATATAAATCCCAAACGTAGAGCACGTCACTTAGAATTAGTCGCACGACAATTCTGAAGCGAATGACTTTAAAGTTATTCCAAAAAGTCCCTCATAGAAAGTTCCTTCATAAATAAAGAACGAGCCCAAAAAATCCTCTAATAAATTGTGCAATTATTCCGGCACCTCTTTCTCATCACATCTGAAAATTGAAAATAAAACGACGTCCCATAAAAACGTATGTGAAACTACTGCAAATCAAAAGCGTTATCCCACACAGATGAGGGACAGACGGAGGGCGATCCGAAATGTTCAATGCAGACTTAGAAACGCAGCAACAATGCATTCCATTTTTGTCGCCATAATAGCATTTCTGTAAGGCTCCTATCCACACATATACACGTGCAAGGTATTCCTGGGCGTAATCTTGATCTGTATTTTCTCACGATATATCTAGACGTTGCAGAGTGGATGGCGAAAGCTCGAGTTTGCCGACGAACCACATACGTTATAGTCGAGTTCCGCATTGGATGCAAATGCGGATTCCTTGGTTGTCGTATATACGTCGATGTCCAGGGATGCTTTCGAGGATAGAGGGGAAGTTTCGCGCGCTGGGCGAGAAGGAATTAACAATTCGCAATTGCGGCTTACCGGGGACCGATTTCGGCGTTACCGTATCGCGAATTCTCTTGCCAACAATGCATGATTAACGTCGCCATCCGCCCCGACTGTTTTGGGTTTTGTTACGCCATGATTCTCACGGGTAACCTCCTGCCACCCTTTATCATACCTCGTCCCTTGCGGTTGTTCCTTTTCGGCAAAAGTACCCGAGAGCCTGCTATCGGATTGATTAATCTTTAAGGGGGAGATACCTTTGGTCGAGAAAAAGATTGCTGATTTTCATGACTTGCTTTTTAACGAAAGACTTCCTCGCCATTTTTAGACTTAGGGTGTTTTGTTACCACTGTTGGCGATTACGTGGTATTTTCTTTATTTATTATTCTTTGAAAATGGCGAAGATATGGCACGGTGCTCTAAACTGGTTGCGACGGATGTTCCCAGGGGGCGTGACGAAGATTTTTCTTTCATTAACACTCATACACAGAATATGAACCAAGAAAATGTGAAAAGTGTTGAAAATCGATAAAATGATACGCTTTGAAACAAAAAGATTGAATTTTCCGAAAAAAAAATTGGGTTCATTTTGGAATACAATAAAATACTTTTTTTTATTTTCAAAAACATTTGGGGTCATGTTTTAGACGATAAGGTTGGAATTTATGCAACATTTATTACCAAATTTATTTTATACCGAAAATAATTTATAGCAAATTTTGTTAGAAACGGTCGATTAGTTTTTTAGCTATACGTTACGCCAGTTTCGAAAATACAGTTTAGAAGACCAAGCCATTCGTCCACCATTTTAAAAGTTTAATAAAAATATACCATATAACAGCCAAAAGTAGTAATAAAACATACCCTAACTCTAAAAAACGGCGAAGAAATGTTTCCTTGTAAAAACAAATCATGAAAATTAGCAAATTTTTATCCTCGCCTAATTGAAATATCTCCCCTTAAGGCCTCATATTCGCGATTCCGTCGATTTTTATAGGTACATTTACCGAAACCGTGACCAAAAAGTTACGGCCTTATCGCTCAATTTTGTTCTGTACAATGTTTATTCAATCTGTTAACTAAGTAACAAAAAAAACAATTGACGAAATATTGAAATGCTTCCGAAGGAAACATGCAAGGGGAAAATACTGAAATTCGGCAGGACGCGTTCCGCTCATCTAGCTGCTGAGAAGAAAATAAAAATTTGGCCGCTCTAAATGCAGCAACTTCAACATTTAGTTAAAACTTCTTATTGTGCAAAGCTTATAATATTCTCAAAAGTTCAGGCTAAAATAATATCGAAAAACAATATAATTTTTCGCATTTGTTCGGCATCAATGCATTCATGACTGTGAACGACGCTGATAATTTGATGCCAATAGGGGATGCAAGTTCAAGCTTTAAAGGAGAACTGTGGTGGGCCGAAAAAAGGTGGTTTTTCCGATCTTTTTTCTACCGGATTATTCGGTCGGGATTTGTAAAAGAAAAGTATGTTATTGACCATGCATTGCACTTATTTTGATGTAAATTTTTATGGAAAAAAATAAGAATTAACAACGTTATTGCGGTATAACAGAGCCTCTGTATAAAAAATGTGGTCGAACGCCCGGATCGATAACTCGACAATGGTTGTTCTGGAAAATAAAAATAAAAAAGTTTGATAGTCTATATAAATTTGGTTCTCGTTGAGGGTGGCCACTGCTCGAAAAAAAAATTGCAAAATAGCGGGTGTTGAAAAAAGGCTCATTTTGGCGAAACTTTTACCCAAATTCTGGAGCTTTAAAAATACAAAATATCGAGAAAAAAGCTGCAATTATGGAAATTTTAATTTTTTTAAATTGAAAATCGGACTTTTCACATATTCTAGAATGTGTAGATTTTGAGAAATAGCAAAAAAATGGTTTTTTGCTCCGGCGC
This sequence comes from Ophion costatus, assembly GCA_951751655.1. Classification (NCBI taxonomy): domain Eukaryota; kingdom Metazoa; phylum Arthropoda; class Insecta; order Hymenoptera; family Ichneumonidae; genus Ophion; species Ophion costatus. The sequence continues at coordinate 35,487,905 of OX632359.1, read as the reverse complement.
AGTGGTGTTCCGCCATAAGGAGAGACAAGTACGAGCTGGCAACGCCATATAGACGACTTCTTAAGGCCTTAGGCCACAGTAATGCGTGTAAAATCATGTGCGAATTTAACAATTTTTTTTCGGATGAAAAAGTGATTCACTCATAAAATTAATTACACATCTATTTAGTACGAATATCAAGCTGTCAAAAAATATATATTTTTTTTTCGTTACAAAATGGCCGACTACTATCATTTTCTTTTGTTTTTTTTAGGCGATCCGCGGCGTGACATTTAGCATCCACAATTTTTTACCTAGAACAAAAAACAAAAATTCTCGTCAATCTACATTAGAATACCTAGAGAAGTACGTACGGAATTTAAAAAATATTGTTTTATTCAAAAGTTGTAGATATTTGAACTCAAGAAATGAATTTTCAGTGAAAAATTTCGTTATAACTGCTCATAAGCTGCTCATAAAATGAAAAGTTTTCGATTAATCAGAAATTCCGTACGTACTGCTCTGCGAAATGCAATTAGGAGCATAACTTTTAAATTTGAAGTAAATCGAGTGAAAATTGTTGATGTTATTTGTCACGCCAATTGGAAAAAAGCTGTTTCGAGAAGTTTCGAGTAGTCGGCCATTGTGTAAATCGAAAAAAAAAAAAAAGTCTAACAGCTTGATATACATACTAAATAAATGTGTAATTAATTTTATGAGTGAATCACTTTTTCATGCGAAAAAAATGGTTAAATATGCACATGATTTTATACCCGTTACTGTGGCCTCAGGCCTTGATCGAGGCTTCAATGGTGCTTGGAGATTGAGTGGGAGTTAAGTGCGCGAGCACAATTAAGAGTCTACCAGTGCGAAATCGAATAAGCGTGTAAGCGTAGGGTCGAGTGTAATTAAACGCGGTGGAGCCCTATTTTTCAAAATGTACGTACGTATGAAGGGAGGTAGCAGGATACGTGAAGCGTAAACCGCGCACCCAACATATTTTCGTCCTTTCATCCCGGGGCAAAGGGATGGCAGCTGAGGGAAGAAGGGATAAAAAGTTGCGTCCCTTCGTCCGCAAAGGTAACAATGGAACGTAATTGGAATGTGGTACAAGGGAATCCGGAAAAAATAAAATAAAATAAGTACTTTTTGCCGCTTCGGTTCGAGCAAATTTTATTCTCTTATTATGATTTAATTGCGGATGGTTTAATATTCCCTCACGCTCGTAGAAAATTACGAAATTTACGCCGTGAATTCCGGCCAGTTGAAGGCTCGCTGGAGCGAAGTGAATTGATTTTCATAGACTGTGGAGATAAAATTATACGTTTTCCATAATTATTCGTGGTTAAACGGTTGAAGGCACGTTTAATTGATCGATAAAGAGCTGGTAGGATAACGAGCGAACGCAAGAACGACGAATACATTTTCATTTATCCGGGAACACGACTAACCAATAAATTGCGATTTCGGGAACGCTCTTTAATATTATTTAACGGTATTGGTGAATGAACAGTGTAAATGAATTAGCGTCAGTCAGCGATAGTGGCCGCACAGGCGGTGTGCGATTTCGGCGACCGCCCACGTCAAACAGCGCTGGATCAATACTTGGATGGGTGACCGCTTAACCACTGGCTTGCGCACCGACTACTTGGCGAAAGGCTACTCGATACCCGATGGTGACACAACGGAAATCCAGTAAAATATCGCCGCCTGTATCGACACGGGTTTTCCACAGTTTCCCTGTGCCCTCGTGTAAACGCGATGCAGCCCATCGTTGAAAAAAAAAAGTGACCGTGGCTTTCGAGATATCTCAAAGAAATTGGTGACGCGAAGTGACACGTGTCGGGTACGGGTAAACGTAAAAGAATCCAGTAAGGATATATTTGAAAATTCTTTTTACAAGCGCTTATTTTACTTGGCTTCCTGTGAGATGTTAAACAGAAAATCGATATTTCACCAACTTCCCGGGTACTTAGAGCTCTGGAATTTTGCAAACATGCATCTAAAAGGTGACGATGCATGATTCAACTTAAAAAAACATATATTTATATATGGGTGGGGATCGATTAGGGATGTGCAGTGGTGGAATATGGTGGGGAATGTAATAAGGGGAGGTACCCTGTACATAGAAGCCACAATCAATAATACAGTAGCGCTCAATATAAAATGACATTTTCAAATTTTCATGTAAAATTAGCGATATGTAATCATCCATATAAAAGCTCACATATACAAAGAAATTCGTAGCCAACTGCGTTTGTATGTGAAAAGTTTATATCTAATTAGTCGTAAGTTCAATCCCAATTACAGTCTTTGTTAATTTTTACAAGCATTCCATGTTTCTAAAGTACAAACTCGTAAAGTAGTAAGGTACCAGTTACAACTAACTAACAACTGAGTAAAATCAATTAAATACTAAAAAGTAGAAAATAAATTATATCCAAAAAAATATTTAAAAAAAACAAACAGCAGAAAATAATTTTTTTTCCAAGTCACCTATATGTGACTATAAATAAAAGATTGGGACGCTCAAAATATAGACATATAATCTTCAATTTACATAAATCCGTTAACATATCAACTGTATTTAATTTAATGTAAAACAAGCTCAGATTTCTTAAATAAAAATCCTGAAACTGAGTATAAACGTGTGATAATAATTTCTCTAATCACTATTCTGCCAAATTAAATACGGTTAACTTAAGTGTACTGATTAAATCTACAAAATATTTAAAAAGTTGGGCGCACTAAGGTTTTATTCGCAGTCACACATAGGTGACTTGATAAAAAAATTATTTTCTACTTTTCAGTAGTATATCAAACGAAAGCTTATTTTTCAAAAATATTTTTTACATATAATTGAATGCTAAAAATAATTTTTTTCAGTTTTAACTTATTTAAACCAATAGTTCTCGAGGTTGGAGATTTTCTTCAAAATGTTCATACATTACGGGACAAAAAGATGTATTGCTCTGCGAAATAAAGTGCAAGAACTATTTAAAGTAACCAAATTAAAGCACAATCTTGCCCTTTTGAGGTTCCCCAAAATAAACCCATGCTTATATTTCTCAAAAAAATTATACGTGACATTGTAAGAGGATAAAAATGGCAGAAAACGTCCGTGTTCGACGTCGTGTAATTCGTTCAAAAATGTCTTCTGGAATTTGAAGAAAAAATCGTTTAAGCCACCTGGGCCATGTACTAACGTATTTTCTTTTTTTGGCAGACATCTGAACCGTTTTGTATCAATAGAAATATCCGCAAGTGAGCCCCAACTTATGAACAGTTGTGTTTATTCACACCGACCACGTAGGACACCAAAATATTTCAAAAAATAGTTATAACCGATACTCTTGAAGTTTGCATCGTTGGAGTACAACGAGGATTTCTTGAATATTTATATTAATTCATCGTGATTATTATACGAAATATTTTTTGCCCATTTAGATTGTAGGTCTCTAAGCTCTAGCGTCTTGAGAAATGCTTCGTAAATTTTTGTGGTTAGACTTTGCCAGGAGAAAATTAAAGAATTCCGAAAAATTCATGTTCATTGCACTCCAACGATGCAAACTTCAATTTCACTATAAATTACCGTAAATGAATTATCATCCAACGTAAACAAATCCTTAAAAAAATATAAAAAAATAAAAATTAATAAAAACGTTCCTCTTACCACCGTTGTTGCTTTATTTAGTGTCAGCAGGATAAATCTTTGTTGGGAGACATTTCCGTTCATACGGCAGCCCTTACGACGACTTTGGAAGGTGCAACTAAATCGACCGTGCATAACAGCAAGCAGAAACATCCTTCCGTTGAGAAGCTGTCAGTCACGAAGCTGCGAGTTTTGAAAATAGGTCACAATGGAATAAAAGGGATTTTCCACGTCCAGTAGTAACGGCGCGGACATTGTGCGCGAGAAAAAAAAATAATGGAATCAAAAAATCCGTTCGTGTCGTCGGGTAAATTGAGGTCAGTTTACCAAGGGTAAAGAATCCCGCGGCCAGCGATTTAAATCCCGCTCACGTATTTGCGCGAAAAATAAAAATATTGATCGTCCAGCGTGGATACTCGTGGCTTACGTGGTAAGAAACGAGAGCTCCATTCGTTTACTGATCATTTCACCCCCTGTTGGGTAAAAACGAGCCAGTCATCGAATATATTTGTATGCTTTTATCAATAATAATTATGTACAGCAGGCTCGTGGCAAAAATGAATCCCTAACAATAAATAATAATAAACAATAATAAAACTGTAACGAATTCGTGTCGGCACGTGGAATATTTTTTTATCAGGGTAATTGGCGTGTTGCTTGTTACCGATACAGAGGTCAAAACAGCAATTTTTGTATCTTTGTCTGTCTGTTTGTCTGTTTATATGTGCACGGATCCCCTGAAAACTAATCAACGAATTTCAGTGAGAGGTGTTGCCTAGTTGTAAAAGTGGAAAAATCACTTTTTTTTAAACCAATATAATATTTCGACGGTATATCATCTTGTAAATGATTCCTGAAAATTGGTCAGGTTGGTCAGAAAATACAAATTAAAAAATTTTATAACCGATATAAATGTAGTTATCCCTCCCAGTAAACGTTTTTCGAAAGCAAAAAATCGACAAAATAACGGGTGTCTAAAAGAAAAGTGTAATCTTCGGTTTACACAAATCCGTTAACATACCAACTGTATTTGATTTACTGTAAAACAACCATAGATTTCTTAAATAAAAATCCTGAAACCGAGTACAAAGGGGTGATAATAACGCCTCTAATTACTATTGTGCCAAATTAAATACGCTTAATGAAACTGAACTGATCAAATTAATAAAACATTTAAAAAGTTGAGCGCACTGAGCTTTTATTCGCAGTCACAAATAGGTGACTTGGTAAATTCTCGGTGGCTTATATTCGGAAGCTGCAAAAATACTAAATTTCAACAACAAACAACTGCTACGTTTGTACAAACAGTAAAACCAAAGTTTGGTATGAAAAAACAAAATTTTCGTAATTGCAGTAGCTATTGACAACAATAGCTACTGCAATTACGGAAATTTTGTTTTTTTTTTATTAAAAATCGGACAATTATAGCTAGAATTATGGATTTCGGCTAGGTCAAGAAAAGTTGTTTTGATAAAAATTTTATTAAAAATTTTACTATACGTAAATCATTGCGCTTACTACTCTCACGAAATCGTCTGTAACTTGTTAAATTTTCAATGTTTAATCTTGAAAATTCTTCCACATATTCGTGAATATGTATGCTTCGAGAGAATGCAAAATAATCGATTTTTTTCACTCCTCGCAGTGGTATCCCGCGTTAACCATGAAGTCCAGGCGGACGAACTAGTCACGGGTGCCCGTCAGCAATAGAAATCCCAGATGATCAATGTCAATTGCTTTAAGCTATTGCTTTAAGGCCTCAGGCCACAGTAACGGGTATAAAATCATGTGTGAATTTAACAATCTTTTTTCGTATGAAATCGTGATTTACTCATAAAATTAATTACAATCTATTTAGTATGAATATCAAACTGTTAAAAAAAAATTCTATGTACAAAACGGCCGACTGCTCGAAACCTCTCGAAACAGCTTTTTTCCAATTGGCGTGAGAAATAACTTCACCAATGTTCACTCGACTTACTTCAAATTTAAAAGTTATGTTCCTAATTGCCTTTCTCAGAAAAGTACGTACGGAATTTCTGATTAATCGAAGACTTTTGATTTTATGAGCAGTTTATGAGCAGTTATAACGAAATCCTCCACTGAAAATTCACTTGTTCTGTTCAAATACCTACAACTTTTGAATAAAACAATATTTTTTCAATTCCGTACGTACTTCTAGGTATTCTAATGTAGATTGACGAGAAATTTTGTTTTTTGTTCTAGGTAAAAAATTGTGCATGTTAAATGTCACACCGTGGAGCGCCTAAAAAAGATAACAAAAGAAAATATTAGTAGTCGGCCATTTTGTACCTCGAAAAAAAAAATATTTTCTAACAGCTGGATATTCATACTAAATAGATGTGTAATTAATTTTATGAGTGAATCACTTTTACATACGAAAAAAAAATTGTTAAATGCGCTCATGATTTTATATCCCTTACTGTGGCCTAAGGCCTTAGTAAATTGAAGAAGCAAAGTGACACGACCTCATAAAAAGGTGTAGCGGTTTTCGTTAACAAAGGCCCCTCTTTTTAATCGCTGTCACACCTCGTAATTCTTGCTGGAAAATTTACAACACGCTCACTCTCGCCCGAGATAGATATAACCCGAAATTCAAGCTGATTTTCCCGCTGATGTTAGACTGCCTTTCTCGAGTTTTTGTCTTGATCCCCCGGCGAGTGAAAGAGGATCCGGCACCCTTTTTCGTAAATCCAACGAAACGTCGGTAACCATTTGTATTCACGCGAAGCTCCCGTCGTCCCTTACCAAGGATTTCGAACGATAAACGAGCACATTTTTTTATCGACCCCTGGAACGATGAGTCGGCGTATCTCTATTAAAAGACAGGCAACAAATACGACGGCCTTATACGACCAAGGCAACGACTACGACTGTAATGGTTGAAAACAAGTGGCGAAGAAGGGTCGACGGGAGAATTTGCCCTTGTTGTTCACAGCCTTGTTACTTACAGGACCTGACTGTCTCTCTCATCGATCGCCTATCTGTCACACGTGACAAATAGACTAATTGTGAGAATGTAATTGTGAGGCCGTTGCCGCTTTTATTTGTACTCAATGGTGGCCACGCATGTAGGCCGGATTTCCTCAAATCGCGCCTGCGTTCAACGATTAAGGGGTTAGGCCACAGTAACGGATATAAAATCATATGCGAATTTAACAATTTGTTTTCGTATGAAAAAGTGATTCACTCATGAAATGAATTACACATCTATTTAGTATGAATGTCAAGCTCTTAGAAAATATCTTTTATTTTCTATGTACAAAGTGGCCGACTACTAATATTTTCTTTTGTTATCTTTTTTTTAGGCGCTCCGCGGCGTGGCATTAAGCATCCACAATTTTTGACCCAGAACAAAAAACAAAAATTCTCGTCGATCTACATTAGAATACCTAGAGAAGTTCGTACGGAATTTAGAAAAGATTGTTTTATTCCAAAGTTGTAGGTATTTGAACTTAAGAAATGAATTTTCAGTGAAAAATTTCGTTATAACTGCTCATAAACTGCTCATATAGTGAAAAGGTTTCGATTAAGGATGTTGAGCCCCAACTCGCAAATGATGATAAAATTCTGTAAATTTGGTATGTTTTTGTATGAAGTATTTCAGAGGTCGTGTAAAAATTTCACGACAATTAGGAAGCTCGTTATTGAACAATTAACATTCACAAATTAAATGTTGTCTTATGGAAACTGATGTGACTTTGCGATAAGTTTTTTTTTGACCTCTCAATTTTGTGATATCTACAATATACTGAAAACAACGGAAACAAAATGAAGTTTATTAATAAATTTCTTTTTTATTTGTTTTAAAAATTGTTCTTAACAAAATGTTAATTTTTTAATAACGAGCTTCCTAATCGGCGCGAAATTTTAACACGACCTCTTAAATACTTCATACAAAAACATACCAAATTTTCAGAATTTTCTGATCATTTTTTATTTCAACCCTTAAGGAGGTTGAAGTAATGATGATTTAATTCGGAAAATTTGGTATGTTTTTACATGAAGTATTCAGGAGGTCGTGTAAAAATGTCATGACGATTGAGAAGCTATTCATTGAACAATTAACATTAACATGTTTCATAGGGACTCAATATCCTTAATCAGAAATTCCGTACGTACTTCTCTGCGAAATGTAATTAGGGATATAACTTTTAAATTTGAAGTAAATCGAGTGAAAATCGTTGAAGTTATCAGTCACACCAGTTGGAAAAAAAGCTGTTTCGAGAAAAACGCGTTTAAAGTTTGGAGTGCGTTGCTGCTCCCATTTTCCCTGTTAGCTCATTCAATTTTCAAAATATTTCGATGACATTTTCAGGGAATATAGCTTAAAGGTAGTACTATCGAATAAAAATATGTTTGGAAAATACAACTTTTCTATCCACCTAGGTAGATGTAGCCCCTTAAAGTACATTTAATTTCTGGAATATTTAGCAATACTACTTAATAGTACTTAATAGTAAGTATAAACAAATGTTTGAGCTAATTATTTACGCACTTATTTGCCTATTCGAGATAGAATCAGGACAATTCTCGATAAGACAAGGTCTCCGAACGTTCACATAAATATGTGAATTTCGTATTATTTCGTCTGACTGGTAAGTGCATTTTCCACTGTCAGGTTCGTACGAACGATCGAGCGAAATACCTTGGCACTCGACTCGAGCTTTCAACGGCGATGAAAAATAAATGAACAAAGGAAGCTGTAGTTTTATCCGATGCGAAAAGCTTGTTCGACTGATTTCAACAACAGATACGAGGTAGATACTTGGGAACACGGTCCTCCCTTATCTGATTGAGAAACCGGAGATGTTCTTGTTCCTCTAAGTTTCCCGAAGTTATCGTTGCGCCAAGTTTCACATACTACATCCGCGAATCTTCGGGTCCATTAGAAAACAACATGAATCATAAGGCGGTACATTCTCACTGCGATATTGATTATTGATTGCTTTATGGACGAACATGTGGTGCGTTAAAATTACATTCTGTCGACGGAAAATTGAATTACAGTATCTATATCCGACTAGGCAATAAAAAGTCATTTCCATTATTCTTTTGTTTCGTATCCTACAGGCTACGAAGCAAACATCGGCAAAAAAACTTCCATCTCGTTTTCGAATTCAACTAATTATCAAATAAAATTACGTAGCTATAGAGATTGAGAAGAAAAAAAAGCGTCTCCATCAAGAATTTATCGTCTCGTTTCATTGTTATCCCGAGGCTCCCTATCGATCTCAGCTTGCCTTCACAATACTCGTTGTTTGGTTAGCGCTCGAAACGATGAAAGCCCGAAGAAGGAATAACGTCTCCTCTTAATTTGGCCCCGAGCATCCTGAATTCTCATTCAAGAAGCAAGCACTCGAACGCAGAGACAGCCGGAGCTCTATCTGATTGTCGATTCGCTGGATAAACTTCGAACAAGCTTAACATGCTCGGGGGCTTAAAGGGGTTAAACGGGTCGGAGAAGGAACAAGTCAGCTACGTGATTGGAGGTAAAGCTTATACGTGAAAACCCATGTGCAGATGGCACGACAGACGGAAAAAGGAATCTTGCCCGTTTCGTCGAGTACACTCGTCTGTTCTTTATTTTCATTGAAAAAAAAAAATATATATATATATATATATTTATAATACATATATATGAAAAGTTGATTTTAACGACGTTCGACTTCGAGAATCGTCCTCATAATAACATACAGTCCCCAATCTCACCTCTATGTACACCCAATCTCCAAAATTTTAGATAAATGTAAACATATTTATATAAAAGTATTTTTCGAAATTTCCTTATACTCAAGAACAATCCATTAAACGTAAAATTAAAGGACCGTCTTTTAAATTGCCATATACCCTGAGCTTACTTTTCGCATAAGAAAAATTAAGTTTAACGCCTAATATATACCCACGCTTACATACATACATATATATATATATATATATATATATATATATGTATATATACATATGTGCGTATTTATAATACATGGGGTGTTCAAGTTAAACTGAGACAACTATTTCCCTTGCCATCATTGATTATAGATTTCCATATTGGAAAACCTCACTCCGGGTATCGAAAAAACACCTAATTAAAAAAAATCTCCCCACCCGTTGTTCTTCTGATACTACAAAAAATAAAGAAGTCAACGCGGGCCGTTTTTAAATTGTGAACAAATTTGAATACGTTTTAGAGCTGTTTTGTGCATTTTTTACCAGAGCTCAACTTGTGCTCCCGATATTTACTTGTTTTTGTGAAATTTCGATTTTAGTGACGATTATTCGATAGTTCGGAAGTCAAAAAAGTCTTTTTCAGTCTTGAAAGTGAAAAAAAAAATCTTTAAAAATATGGTTACAAACGAAATTCAATTTCGGTGGGATGTATTCCATTCTGAATTCTTCTTTAATCATTCCAAATCCTATTTTTGCTGTGTTATCTATCCTATCTTACATATGCTGTGTTATCTACTTCTCCCCCCCCCCCATCTCTTCCGCTCTGTTCCATTGTACTAGTATTCTGAACTTACCTGAACAGAAAAGGCATCGATTAAGTTTTTGAGCTGATACCAATCCTTCCCCGAGCATTATATATGTTGCATACATTCTTTCGATTTTGGAAACACATTTTCTCGATATTAACATTGTGTTACTTAGAAGACCAAACTCTCTGTTAACTTCCCAACTGTCGAACAACTATTCCCAAAATCGAAATTTCACAAAAAAAGTAGTAGCTATCTAAAGCACAAGTTGAGCTTTGGTGAAAAATGCACAAAATACGTGTCAAACGTACCTATTTTTTTTCAAAATGTACGAAACGTCCCGAATGGACCTTTCCATTTTTTGCAGACGTAGAAAGGCAAGGGATAGGGGAAATATTTTTTTTAATTAGGTGTTGTTTTGTCACCAGGCTTGAGGTTTTCCATTATGGAAATCTGTAATCAACGATGGTGAGGGAAATAGTTGTCTGGGTTGAGCCGAAGTACCCCATGCATGCACGCAGGTATGTACATATAATCATCTACTACGTAAATATTTCTATGTCATATACACGAGGGTATACGTGCCGGTATATGTACAAGTGACGTAATGTAAAAGAAATAGAGCCAGGTATGTACGTACGAAAATAGAAAAGTACTTTGAAAATTGAAATACACTGTGTCTGACATGAGACGAGAAGTGTACAGTTTGTAGAAAAAAGGTTGGAAAAGAAGCGAAAAAGGATAGCCAAGGAAAAAGGTAGACAGAGTGACGCCAAGACGACCCTGATTAAACTCAGCCCCTGGACTGAAACGTCTGCGCTATTTTCCACCCTCCGTTTCTCCGAGGATCGACGATGAAAAAGCAACGTCCAAGCATTCTACTAATACCAGTATTCTCATCGCGAAAATTCTCTCGGTTTGCTGCGTATCAAATGTAGCCGGATATCGGAAAAACTTGAAGCCATTTCAGGAATAGAGGCGCAATGTTCAGTCGATTTTACATCGATACATTGGCACATTTCACTTCGTTCGCATGCTGAAATAGATCGTTGACTTTTCAACAGATACGAGTATAATTAGAATACTCGACTATGCGGAGCTTCGGGCACAACACGTAGATAATTCGAGCAGCTGGGTTGCCGTAATAATTGATGCAATATCCGCATACGATAACCGAATTGATCGAAGCGTAATTGACTTGAGGTTGGGATGGCATCGAAGCAATTGGTTTGGTCCGTAGCGAAACTCTTACCGCCCAAGTATTTTCTTCCTCTTGTGCTGAAGCTACGCTGCAACGAGTAACGAAAGTCTATCTTCTCGCGATTGAAAATAATTCGTCTCTTACGTTCTCCTGACGTTTTGCTGTTTTCCAACGTTACCAAAGTCCTTGCGAGTGATGGACAAAAATATCACGGCACGTGTAGGCAACCCTCCAGATATGTGGATGAGCATTTTTTCATCAGCCGATATAGGCCACGGAGTAGATTTTCCGAGATTGTATTCTTGCGAAAGTCAGTGAAATTCAGAGGTTCAAAGTGCTAATGAAAATAGAAGACGTCGCGAGTACATTCCAAAATCGTTGTTCTTCGTCAAAGAGTAAGAGGTTTGCTGGCAGGTAAATTTCAGAGGGCAAATGGATATTGCACCGTGTGCACACGTGGCAACGATAACCCGATGGGCGACTAGAAAATACACGCTTCGACGGTGATGCGAAAGGAGGCGAAGAAGGGCCAGGTAGGTAGAGATGAGATCAAAGGGAATTATAAAACCGGCGAAGCATGTGCACCCATGCGAGGTACTACACGAGCCTTGCTATCTCGTACAGAATGAGCTCGCCTCGAGAAACTTCCTCGTATTTTACCCACAGATTAGTGGACCAAAGGTTGGGCGTAACTCGTCGCCGTTGCCGACTCTAACTTTTAGATTTTTTCACTTTGAATTGTAAATTAGCCGATTGAACAAACGGGCCAAAATTGCGAAAAGTTATAGCTCGTGTCCAATTACACCATACGAATGTGGCAAGTGAACACTTTGCGGAAAGTTTCTCCAAAAACAATTGCCCAGGTGACGATTTGTCGATAATAATTGCCCGAATGAACAATTTGGCGAACACAATTTGCCGAAAGAACAATTCTCCGAAAACAATTTCCAAAATGAACAATTTCTGGAATATTGTGTCCCGAATGGACAGTTCCCTAGATCGACAATTTCCCCAATGAACAATTCCTCGAATGAACAATTTGCCGACTGAACAATTTCTCGAATGGACAATTTTCCGAATGAACAATTCCTTGAATGAAACATTTCCCGAACCAATGTTTTCGACATTTTTTTCAGGAAACCCATTTTCTCGGGTCGAATTTTCCTTGCAGTAGTTTTCCCACACTTAGTTAGCATAACCCTACATAGAATCAATGACGTGGATATCCTGGGTTTTGACTCTTTTTGAAATTATTTTTCTGTTTCCTTTTTCTTTTTAAAGTTTGAGAAAAAAAAATTGTTCAAAAAAATATTTTTACGTTGTTTAAAAAATGTTATATTCATTTTTAACCCATACAAACCCAAAGAAAAATATGTCCATTCCGGAAACGATCTATTCAGGGAACTGTCCATTCAGGATATTGTATCCGAGAAATTGTTCATTCAGCAAATTGTGTACAATTGAATTGCCCGTTCGGTAAGCCGTGTTCGGGAAATTGTTCATTCAGGAAATAATTATTTTGGGAAATTCCTTTCGAAAAATTTTATTATAGAAATTGTCATTCAGGCAATTGTTTTCGAAGAATTTTCCGCCAACGCACGTGAACACTTTGAATTACAAATATTCCATTTATTTTCGCTAAAGGAGGAGAACACCGTGACGCGTCAAAAAAAAGGTCGTATTTTATTAAGTATACATTGAACTTTTATCGTTTAATTTTCTATTTGAAAACATTAATAATTAACAACGTTTTGAGATCTAATAGAGCCTCTGTATAAAAAAAATTGGTTCAAAGGGCGGATCGATACCTTGACAATGGTTCGTTTGAAAAATAAAAATGCTTTAAAATCTATATAAATGTAGTTCTCGTTGTACGTAGCCCTTTTCCGAAAGAGAAGAAATTTACAAAATAGCAGGTGTTAAAAAAAAGTGTAGTGCCGGCGCAATTTTTGCTCATATTCAAAGGCCTACAAAATACTATATTGAAAAAAAACCGACTAAGTACAACGATAGCTACCGCACTTGCGGAAATTATGGTTTTTTTAAATTGACAATAGGACAATTATAGCCAGAGTTATGATTCCGGCCAGATCGAGAAAAGTTGTTTCGAGAAAACGGCGATTGAAAGTTTCAGTATACGGCGATCGCTGCGCTGCTACTAAATCGTCTCTAAATTGGTAAATTGTCGATATATTACGTTGAATTTTTTTTCACATATTCGCTACCATGTATACGCTGAAAGAACGCAAAAACTCGATTTTTTAACCCATCACAGTGGTGTTTTGCGTTAATATTTCCATCCCAATTTATGACACGTCACGAAAAATTGAAAAGAAGGGGAAAACAAAGCGCGTTATATTTGACACCTCAGGAAATCTTAGCAAAGGGGTTATAAGTGGTCAAAACTGAAACTTTATTGTACAATACTGAACGTCAAGAAACTTTCGAGAAGTAGAAAAGTTTTGAAATATCGGACGGTCGTCATCTTAATTATGTGAAGACCGTCAAAACTCAAAGGCTCCTTCCGTTCCATCCGCGCCCTACCAATCTCTCGTCGCGACCCTCCCGACCCTCACAGATAAAAAAGTTCCCGAACATAAAGTGGTAGATAGTACTGGTTGAGAAAACTTTGCCCGTTCGCAATGTTCGTCAATCCAACACGCTGGATAACAGTTTTTTTTCTTCCTCGTAGTGTTTTTATTTTCCTCCGCGAGTTTTTTTCTCGCAGTAACTCGTTATCACCGTAAGCTCCGAAGTTTCGTTACTCTCTTTTTTCTTTCGTCATTCTCTGGTTCATTTCGGTCGTTGCCGCGCTTCTTCAGATGAATTTTCGTTGTCAAACGAACCTGCTATATGTCTAGAACGAAGTTTCGACCCACGAATTAACCCTTCGAGATACAAAAGACACCCTCATTTTCTTCTGCCTTTATAATGTTGTCTCGTTTTTTTTTTCTCTTCCATATCCTCTCTTCAATACCGAACGCGCAACTCTTATTCTCGGAGATAATTTTTCCCTCGTGGATGCGTGCAAGATGTCGCGAGCTCGATTTAAAAAGTTGCTCCTTCGTTGCAGCTCTAATATTTTTCGTTGCAGATACAAAAAGCACAGGGGAGCGAATGGAGGAGAGAGAGAGAAAGAGAGAGAGAGGGAGAGAGAGAAAGAGAGAGAGAGAGAGAGAGAGAACGAATGAGACAGAGTGTACATCATCCCCCAACAATATCCTAAAAACTTGTTCTTGTCACTGTACAGTTTCACCCTGCTAAAAACAGGCAACAGAGGGGTTGAAAAACAGCGGTCAATTGCATTTGTGATCACGATGAGTAAAAGTGCCTCGAGGGATCACATACGGTTGACAGCAGTGATCAACGGGAGTTGGACATTTCAACGTTTCATTCCTCGAACTACCCTCGTCTTCTTTTGCACCTGCTTTATACAACGAGACAGGTACACTGTAAAAAAAGATATGAAATTTACAATACATTTAAGATACAAAAGAATTGAATTTTACGAACTCAGTAGATGAAATTAAATTTGAAACACTTGTATCGTAAATTTATAATAGTCACATGAAATTCTAACGTGGATATAGAATTTAATAGATGGAACATGGAATTTCAAAGACAAGTTTGTAAATTTGTGGAAAATGTATTGCATTAACCCGTGCCTTAAATTAAAGATTACAACAGTTGTATATTAATTCAAATATAAAAAACAGAGTATTGCAAATACAAAACGCGCTCAACCCACTTCGGCCGCTCGTGACGACCGATGGTCGCGCGTAGTTCGCGTAGCGTCCGAGGGACGGCGCCTTGTTCCGCACTTTCCCATAGCCACTCGCAGCTTCGGTCGGGCATATAACCCGACCACCGGCTACAATCGTCCTGGGAAAAACAGACGCGTTTGCGACTCGTGCACGCGTCGGAGAGTGTCACAAATTCGTTACCTCTCCATATCCACGCCAGAGTCGCAGTTCTTGAACTCGCCTTTCCGGAAGGAAATTATTTTTCCCTTTTTACGCCGCCAGGTGTTGAAGAAAGAAATTTCACAAAAATCACCTTTTTCTATCTTTAGCTCCCGTCGAGGAGGATAAATACGAGTCACATTTTCAGTGGGCTTAATTATCAATTTCTGAAATAAACTTAATACTTAGGATCAGTAATTTTAATACACACCCGTATGTTGATATTAGCAAATGGTTCTTGAATTTAATATACACTCGTATATTGATATCACCAAATGGTTCTTGATTTCAATATACTTGGATGTGATTATTTCTTTACACGTGCATTATTTTTCAAACGCACAAGTATATTAATATTACGGAGCTACACTTTCATTTTTCAAATAACCTGTTTTGGATTTTCAAAGTCGTATCTGAAATTTCATAAGCGGTATCCGCATAAAAACTTCCTATACTTGTGTATTAATTTTCATACAGAAATTTTTTACAGTGTAGTTTCTCTCGTAAAATGTGTTTCCGTGTACACGTCCAGTTCGTACTGCATACCCATTTTCTATGCATATTATTTTTTTACACCCCATTGCGAAAGGGCAAAATAAACCTTTAGAATGGAAAATGCAAATCGCTTTTGTCCCGATCCATAATTTTCACGATGGTACAAAGAAGTTGCTAAGGCCGGATACCACAGTGACGGGTCGAAAAAATCGATTTTCTTGCGTTTTCTCAAATTATACTTATTCAAGAATATGTGAGACAAAAGATCGAGTTAAAATACTGAAAAGTGATCAAGTTGGGGACGATCTAGTGAGGGTAGGTAGCGCAACGATTTACGTGTACTAAAACTTTCTATCGCGTTTTTCTCGATACGACTTTTCTCGACTTGGACGGAATCACAATTCTAGCTAGGTCGATTTACAATTTTTTTTAACCAAAATTTCCTTAATTGCATCCTCCATCATTGTACGTAGCCATTTTTTCAATCTAATATTTTTCAAGCCCTCGAATATAAGTAAAAATTTCACAAAAATTACACTTGTTTTTAACAACCGATGTTTTGTGGTTCGAAAGAAAACGGCTACATACAACAAGAACTACATTTTTATAGATTACCAAACTTTTTTGACTCTAGTTTTCAGACCAACCATTGTCAACTTATCGATCCGGCCTTTGGACCACACTTTTTATACGACGCTCTATTACACCTTAATAACGTTGTTAATTTCTTATTCGTTTCAACAAAAATTTAAACGAAAAAAGTTCAATGTACGCTGAATGACATACATTTTTTCCAAATCCCAAATAAATAATCTAGTAGACAAAAAAAAATCGGAATGAACGACCTTTTTTCGGCCCGTCACAGTGGTGTCCTCCATTACACATTCCTTGTCAAACCACCAACGATTGAGCAAATATGCTTTTGCCTTTTTCGTACGGAGCCCAAAATAAAATTAACCTTTTGAATCTAAGTACAGCTGCGCGAAATCGAATGAGAGTGCAAAAGAAAACGCGGAGGTTATAAATAATATTGCAGAGCGAAAAAAGCTGTACCGTCTTCGACCAGTTTTCTCCCTCGCATTCATCCGTACTTTCCGTCCGTTCCAATTCTCATTTCTCCGCCCTGGGCGCGAAACTTTTTAGTTCAATTAGCTGATTTTCCTTCGGCCGAGCCGGGATACGCAAAAAAAAATCGTAAGCTCGAGAGAGATTTGTAAAAATTTCGAATTCGCCACATCTTGAAGGTGACAACCGTAATGTACGGACTGCAGACCAGCGTATATCTGGGGGAAAGCTCTTGGAAGCCTTTCTTCTCCGACATTATTCAATTCCTACAGGGATGTGGAGGCGGTATATGATTTTTTTTTGTACGAAGTGCTTTTCAAGTGCTCAAGATTGAAGCGAATCTCGCGGTACTGAAAATGATTTCGTTCTCTTTTTCTTCCTCACTCTCCATTTCTACATCCCCATTCTTTCTACCTGTAGGAAATGGAGCGAGAGAAACCGGGCGGGAAAAAGTGCAAAAAAGTTCTGGAATGGCACCGAGGGTGTGTCGCAAGCTCGAGAAGCGCGATACAAGAATCGGTCTGCAAGTGCGAAAGTAGACGCATGTCTGAACTTAAGGGGTCTTCTCACTTGGCATGCTAAAAAAAGCCTAAAAAGAACCTATTTTTGATAGGTTCATATTATACATATAGATATAAAAGTTAATAAATACCCTTAATAAAAACAATATAGAAATTCCGAAAAAAAAAACATTTTTATGCATTGATTTAACCGAAACAAACTTTAAACGCGATTTTCTCGAAACAACGTTTTTCAACGACTTCTTGATAAAATCTTCGAAACTACTGAACCGATCCTTACGAAATTTTAACCACATATTCTTTACAACTACAGCGCATATCAACGATTTTTTAAATGTTTATATTTACTATTTTTTGCCTAGAACGGTGAAAAAACACGTTTATTTTGTTTTTGCGAGAAATGTCCGCCATTTTGTATTTTTTGCATATATAAAAAATCGTATGATATGCGATATAGCCATTAACATACTGAATCTAAAACCGTTTGATTTTTTGTTTCGGCTGATCCATCTCCGAAATTTCATTAACAGCGCAGACCTACAATTTTTATTGAACATTTTTTTAGCTACCATTTTCGTCTATAAATAGTGACTTAAATAGATTCATTTTCGTTTAAATGTATTCCGAAAGTTTTTTATTAAGTGTAACAACGTTTATATCGATATCTATAATATAAACATGTCAATAAATTCATGAAAATAGCCTTTTTAGCATTGAAGTAAGAAGAACCCTTATAGTATTCCTTTCGCGAAGGGCCCTATTTTGTGGGCACATAAGGAGGGCCCTTCCGAATAATTGGTAAATGACAGTGACGTTTAATTAAAATAAGTTACAATCAATTATTATATCAATCAATAACGCCAACAATTTTCATTCTTTTCACTCCAAATTTTGAGCACATCTTTACAATCACATTCAGAAGAGAAATACGTACGGGATTTTCCATGAGTTAATAACAAATGATTGTTCTTTTTTCTGTCGAAAATTGAGTGTTTACTTTAAATGCTTGCCAATTATACGAAAATTCACATTTTCAAAATCCCCTGCATATTCCTCTAGCTATACTCATGTAGATTAATAGAATTTAAAAGAATCCAAATTCAAATTTGCTTTAGTTATATTGCGTACCGCAGTGTCTCAAATTCAACCTGCCTCACAAGAATGGCTCCAGCTTTTTGTATAATTTTTCAATACAATTTTTTTTTGGTTCACTTGAAAACGCGACTAATAATATCCTTGAACATTACTATCCTCTTGCTTGTCCTTCCACCCAAAAAAAAAAGCGAATAATAAAATATTAAAATATTAAGCAATTTTCACATGTGCTTTGGTATTTTTCCACACGGGCAAACGTACCCGCGACTTTTTCCAAGTACGATCGCAGCGCAATACGAGAGCCACCGAGCTTTGAGAATTTTTAAAAGGCTGCATGACATCGCGCTGTCCACGTAGTGGAACGAAGCAGCGAGAACACTTTTTTTTTTAATACGAAACGAAAAAATCCCGTGGTCCTCGTGTATACGGTAGGCTGGGCGACGTTTGGATTAAGATCGGAGTGCACTGGACTCCGTAACTTCTGGTTGAAGCCGTCGCAACACACCAAACAGTGGGCCATTACGTATGACGTTGCCAGAAACGTATAGTCGACACATCGAAATAGCACGAGCTCCGCGTAGCTCCGTGATGCAGAAAGAGCAGGCAAAGCCATCACGTATGCACCCACATACCATAACGGAATATGGTGGTATATGCGAGAGGCGTCAGAAACGTCTACGAATCCTGTACATTACGCCCGAACGCGTAAACAAACCGCATGTACACGCTGACATTAATACAAACACATGTACACGCGCTGCGGAATAAGTTAGTGAATGATTTATATTCCCCGCATGCACTCCGTAACTAGTTCGGTACGAGAGGGCATGATTAAATCTCGAAAACACAATGTCCGACTATTTAGAAATGTTTCCACTTGACAAAGCCATTCGCGTTTCTTTTTTCATATTAATGACAATTGGGCGAGCTCCGTTGCTTATTTACATAACTATACAATTAAAAAGGCCAATTAAAATACAAGTTACAGTCCAACACGAATTGTCACGTAGCTTCATCAACGTGATTGTATACTTTACTTGCCGTGGAGGGTTAATGTATACTGGAAACTAGATACAGGAGACCAAACTCGAATGGGGAGACAGTGAATAAAAAGTACCGGAAAATGGGAATAATGAGGATGGCGCGTTGGTGGAACAGAATCATATATATATATATATATATATATATATATAGTCATTGGCCGGGGAGGTGAAAGTGATCAGACGAGGTTCTAACCTCACATCTGACCGGCCGTAAGAGTATACTACTTTGAACGACTTAATTCGTTGATTCAAAAATGTCCACATCGCATTTTTAAGGCCTTAGGCCACAGCAACGGGTATAAAACCATCTGCGAATTTAACAATTTTTTTTTTCGTATGAAAAAGTGATTCACTCATAAAATTAACTACACATCTATTTATTATGAATATCAAGCTGTTAGAAAATATATATATTTTTTTCAATGTACAAAATGGCCGACTACTAATATTTTCATTTATCTTTTTTTCAGGCGCTCCGCGGCGTAACATTTAGCATCCACAATTTTTTTCACAATTCTGGTCAATCTACATTAGAATACCTAGAGAAGTACGTACGGAATTTAAAAAATATTGTTTTATTCAAAAGTTGTAGGTATATGAACTTAAGAAATGAATTTTCAGTGAAAAATTTCGTTACAACTGCTTATAAAATGAAAAGTTTTCGATTAGTCAGAAATTCCGTACGTACTTCTCTGCGAAATGTAAGTAGGATTATAATTTTTAAATTTGAAGTACATCGAGTGAAAATTGTTGAAGTTATTTGTCACGCCAATTGGAAAAAAGCGGTTTCGAGAAGATTCGAGTAGTCGCCCATGTTGTACATCGAAAAAAAAAAAATTCCAACATCTTGATATCCATGCTAAATAGATGTGTAATTAATTTTATGGGTAAACCACTTTTTCATACGAAAAAAGATTGTTAAATTCGCACATGATTTTATACCCGTTACTGTGGCCTAAGGCCTTAAGGCCTTAAGGGAAACTATTTCAAAAGCAAAATATGTGAGCCTCCTTATAAATTTCATCATATCTGCAGACTCAAGTGTAGTAATGCATACTCGTTTTTGTACTCCGGTAAATTACGTACGAGAACAAAAAAAAAACATTAATCCTTCTATATCAAAAAAATCTACGGATATGACACAAAGTGCAACTATTTCATGGCATCGCAAATGTAATCAGACTTTTCGGGTAATGAAAAGCAGAGACATGTAAATAATATAAGTTGGTCTTTATTATTTTTCAAAACATGTTGATACATTGGGGTATATAATTAGGTTTGTTTGGGTGTGTTCCGGACTTATTTGGGCTTGTTTGTATAAAATTTGTTATATAATTTGAATTAAATAATCGGTAAATATCAATGAAGGGGAAAAAAATATTATCATCGCTGTATTTGAACTTTATTAAATACTAATGTTTGGACAAAGTAATGGGGACACTTTTTTCTCCACTCTCAAAATGATGCCTGAAAGCAAGGAGTTGGAAAAAGTCGACGCAAAGTTTTTGTAATCTCTTCTTGCCCAGGCTTGTTGCATTTTCGTCCGAATTTTATTTTATTTAAGAAAAATAATTTTGTTGAATCGTTGCACTAAAATTTCACTTTGTGGTCGAATTGAAACGCCAAGTTACGCGAAATTGAGCATAGAGAATGATTATGGACAAGTTATAATCGCCTACCAACTCTCCAAGGATAAAATTGCATGCATGTTATCCCCCTAATAAAGATGCAAGTATAACTACCCTATAGCGCGATAAACTTTTAGCATCCCCCGCAATTATGTAACATTTACGAGGAACTTTTCTTAGTTTATGAAAGTCGTAAAACACTTTTTCCACGAAGGCGACAATCCTTAAAGGATGCATTTGTCAAAGGGGAGATACGACGGAGAATGCCTGTTTTTCCGATATCTAGAATGTAGCAAAGCGACAAATGTAAATACAGTATACATGGGTCCAAAGTTCATGCACTCGAACGGACCTAAAATTGCCCATTTTGTTATCATGAACCAAGAGCTTTTGGAATACCTTTGAAAAAAAAGTCATTATTCTTTTCGAATTTTTCCGAGTCACGTCGCGATATTTTTTTTACTAAATCTTCAACTCGACATTCCTCAATTTTTTATCAAACCTAATTTCCTGGTAAGGCCAATATCCCGGGCAAACACAATGTACAAAAAGTTTTGGAGCTGATCGACCTGACGAAGGTGGTCATAAGTTCTGAGGGGACGAAATATATCATACAGCCGTAGCAATAATAATTTCTACCGGAGATTTCCAAAGAAAGTCTTGTAGGGTGACGTGAGTTATTCGGGGGTTGAATATGATGTCGGAGAGGGTGATTTATGGTTTCAATAATAATACTACACAGAGACTAACATTCCTAGGAATTGAACAGGCCGATTGAACGATTTCACAGTCAGCAAAGATTTTAACGTCGATAAAAAAAAATGTTAACCCATGCGCCAAAAAAAATTGTATAAATAATTTTCCTGCACATAGAATGAACAATTCTTTGTCATACTTACTTCAGTCCTATACGAAAAGTATCAAATCCAATATTGCAATACTAGTTACGTTCTTTTCCTGTAGAATGCTATTTTAAATATATAATTTTCTCATCAACAACGTAAAATAATGTGTCAGGCGCTATTATTCAAGCTCACAATATCTTTGCGAAAGTTAGCTGTGGTTGAAGCTCCTAGAAGTGACATTTCCACGGAAAGATGGAATGGAAAGTCATTTCACATTGCAAGGATGACTGATTAGCCGAGAATATTGGTTTGAAAAAGGGCTCGTAAGAGAACGAAATTTGTGAGGGGTGGTTTAAAGTTGAATGGGGCAACGGGGTAGTTTCCCTGATGACAGTAACCACCAGGAACATTCTATCTCAGTCTAACGCGTATGTAAAATAGGGGTTGTTGAAATTGGTTTGAGGGTGCAAGCGGAGATGAAAATACATAGGACTAATGTAATTTCTCTATCTACGAGCTCATCATACTAAACGCTACTGGAATGACATCGTTCATTGCTCGCTCACGGTGGCAGACGTCTCTGCAAAGTTTCACCAACCAACCACTCAAAAGGACGCCGCCTGTCAGGACTCACACCCCCAACGGTATTCCAAATTTATCGTACCTTCCAAACCTCCCTTTAGAATTATTATGCATCCGGTACAGACCTCCATACGTTCAACACCATGCATTCGGTACTGCATTCGTATATGCTTCGAAGGAAAAGTGATGACAGAGATTGAACTGGGACGCACGAAGGACTCATCAGCAATGTAAAAAAGTACATACGTTCCAGATATTATTTTTCTGTAACTTAGTTTTCTTTTGCTTCTATTTTTTTTCTCTATTTCTAAAATTCCCCTTTTTCTCTAAAATTCTGTTCTCTCCTGTTGCGTCTTTTTAAAAAGACGTTTATTTCAATTTAACACAGTTAGCCGGGAATGGAACCACGTCCCACAGTTAAAAAAAAAAGTATATGCCAAACATCGAAGTCTGAACGTCGCACAATAAATCGTATTTTGTGCCTGGACAGACTATTTTTATATGCATTGCGAAGCGAAAAAAAAATTGTTAATGAAATTTCAACATTGCTTTTTCGGTCTTTATATTCCTCACAAATCTCCCTGCATGCGGAAGCTGACATTGACCGATATACTTGCCCATGTATACAAAACTTCGCAAACCGTATAAAGAATGACGATGCAATGGACGAACGAGATTGCAGACGTGTCCAATTTAAAATGTCCTCCCGTCCAGATATGATTTTTTTTATTCTGATAAACGCACAAAAACCATTTACTAATTGCCGTTCTCAACTTTTCAAGTACTCGAATTCCTCTTCTTAATTCATAAATGAACGATAAGAAAAAAAACACAATCTCGAGTAGAATTATCGAAAAAATGTTAATGGAGCTGAAGTAGAAAATGAAAAGAGGTTAACAATTTTTGGATCAATAGAATGGCAATAGCAAAAGGCCACCGATCCTTTCAATTAATCAAACCACCCATGAATTGCTAAATCGACTTTCAATCAATAAAGTGATTAGACAATACAAACTTTAAGGCAATTAACTTTACCCATTTACAAGTTATACAAGCAATGTCTTTTTTTTATCTTCGACATATTAATTTCGATAAATAGCATTTGTAATGTCAAAGGCAAGCATGTATTTTTTCATCCTTCTAAGTCTTTAAATTACTGCATGACTTCTTTCTCACTCTACATGTTTTACGTTTTAGCCCTCCCTTGGGGCTCTAGATTGCCTCGCTCTGCTTGCCTCATACATCGCTTTGGCATCTCTTCCCTTTGTGCTTTCGTACACCGGTTCACTTTCGACGTCTACATAATATACGCACGCTTGGCAACGTATTACGAGGTCTAGCTTGCCAGAATTCACCAGAATTATGGAACTTGTCAAAGAGAGCTCCGCACACCGTGAAGAGAAGAGAAGAGGGTTGAATTAGCGCTATTAAGATCCTTCTGGCAGCTCACGACGAGTATCAGAGCAAGATTGATTGCTCTTCGATGGCTGGAGCAGAGAAGAGTAATCACGAGAGGTGCTATTGCACCCGAGCCCACCACAAACCTTCTCTACGGACTAGTAGTAAAGGCTGGACTCGCTCAGACACGAATTTTCAAATCTGCTCCCAGGGACTGGCTTCTTAGTAAAAAAAAAAAACGACTCTCAGGCATTCTCCGAAATCAGTCATTGACAAGCTTCAGAGCCTTGGAATTAAGGCCTTAGGCTACAGTCACGGGTATAAAATCATGTGCGAATTTAACATTTTTTTTCGTATGGAAAAGTGATTCACTCATAAAATTAATTACACATCTATTTAGTATGAATATCAAGCTGTTAAAAAAATGTATATATTTTTTTCGATGTACAAAATGGCCGACAACTCGAAACGTCTTGAAACAGCTTTTTTCCAATTGGCGTGACAAATAACTTCAACAATTTTCACTCGATTTACTTCAAATTTAAAAGTTATGTTCCTAATTGCATTTCGCAGAGAAGCACGTATGGAATTTCCGATTAATCGAAAACTTTTCATTTTATGAGCAGTTATAACGAAATTTTGCACTGAAAGTTCAAATACCTAACGAATTTCTTAAGTTCAAATACCTACATCGTTTGAATAAAACAATATTTTTTAAAATTCCTTACGTACTCCTCTAGATATTCTAATGTAGATTGACAAGAATTTTTGTTTCTTGTTCTATGTAAAAAATTGTGGATACTAAATGTTACGCCACGGAGCGCCTAAAAAAAGATAACAAAATAAAATATCAGTAGACGGCTATTTTGTACATCGAAAAAAAAAATCTATATATTTTCTAACAGCTTGATATTCATACTAAATAGATGTGTAATTAATTTTATGAGTGAATCACTTTTTCATACGAAAAAAAAATGGTTAAATTTGCACATGATTTTATACCCGTTACTGTGGCCTAAGGCCTTAAGAAAAATTCCAAAGCAGCTAGATCCAATCGTGGTGGTCCGAATAGGTCTCTCAATGAGCTTCAAGAATAAGCGATGGCAAATTCGGGACTTTATTGAAAAGTCAAAAATTAATCTAGAATGTAGGTACAACATCAAGCCCTCGTAATCCAAGAAGTTTTATTGGATCCATTCCTTTCCAAAGTCTCATGTTTCTTTATGAAAATAGGTTTTTCCGAAATTGGATGCTCAACGAACAGAAATTGCATAATGTGGGAACATCGGGAAGACGGACATAATCGATGGTCGAGTTTTTTGAAAGTGTACGAAATTAATCACGTGGAACGTTATCCGCAGCCATCATCAGCAGTGTCAGGTAATTATGGTAAGACAATGAGGAATATTGCCCCGGATCCAGAGATACGAAGTCTGTCCGAATTGGACGGCGGTCTGCTGAGCAAGATTGGCGCTTACAAACTGAGCCGACCCATCTTTGAAGGACAATTCACCTGCATTTCCACCGTAATGACGCAGCCCCGGGGCTGCCTCTGCGATATCGGGAACGGTGGAAGTCATCAACAGGGAATCCCACGCAAACCGAAGAGAATGTGACCGAGCTTTGCCGAACCACCCTCGTAATAATCACCAAACGTCATTTTCTGTGCCAATCACTCTAGCGGCGCAAAACTTTTTTTTAAATATTCCTGAATTTTGTCAGACGTTATTGAATAACAATTGTTTTTGCAGCGACGTTTAAGGACAGGCTACCGTCAAGAGGTATGGAAATGCATGCACTTTCGGGAATTTTGTTTTTACATAAAATACATACTTTTGAAAATGGGTTTCAACGTGTTTTTCTATCGATAGAGAGTAAATTCCAATTTTATTGGAAATTGTACAGTATTTGTATTTATACAGCCTTGCCAGTTCATCTGAAACAAAAACGGATAAAAAAAATTATTAAGCTAGACTAAATTTGAGGGGCCTTGTGTTGTTTTCTGAAAAACCCCTCGATAAGAAAATGGCAGCCGTTAGAAAAAAAAGCCAATTTTTTTGCCCAGTTTGTTTTTGCTTCCACGGACGAAAAAAATATTTCTAAATCAATTTTTGTAGGTTTTCAGCCAGCCCACGCCGCGGCACGTAGTAGAACTGTCGTAAATTTATTCCTGGAACTAATAGTGAGAGATTTTCGTTAATTATATTAATTGTCGCAGTCAAGTACGGGGGGGGGGGCAATTAAAAAATAATTAAAATAATTAGCTAGAGACGAGTTTTTAAAAACATTCGTTGTTTCGACCATAATTTTTCATATAAAAAGGATATATTTTTTACAATTTTCAACTAATCGAAAAAAGCGCTCGTACTTAACTGTTGGAGCAATCCAAATGGAGTATTCTTGAATATTCAAAGGCATTTTTACAAGTATTTTCAAAGAATTTTCGAAAATTCTACAGTGGTGTCCTCCCTTAAAAGACGATGGTTACAAAAGAAATGATATTCGCAGTGATTGAAGAATGATTGAATCCGCACGAGCTGGTGGACCAATGTTTCGGTGACAAGCTCGGAAGAGGGATTAAAAAGCGTCGTTGAAAGACATTGAAGAAAGAGTGCGGCGAGAGCAATTCCGGTAAACTATCGCCCACCCTTAGGAAGACGGCGTCGGGGCGGCGGGCGAGATCGATCGATCCCATCGTCCAGCCAATGAATCAAGTCGTCGCGCGAGGAATGATCGCGCGAGATGAGAAACGAGATTTCTCTGGTCCTGCGGACCTTCCCCCGACCCTTTCAACCCCATCGTACCATCGCGAAAGTTTTTTCCGCCCTCCTACCCCCAAGAAAGTAAGGCGTTGCAACTTTTCTACGTCGTCGACGACCGGAACACGTCTGGCGACGTTTTCTATCACGGTTTCTCGTCTGCCAACATTTTCCCGAGGGAAATGGAAGCCCTACAAAATTGAACAAACGAAGTTGCAACTTGAATGATCTGGGGACTTTATGAAACGAGCATGACCGAAGAAACCAATTCAATTATATACCTGACCTCGATTCACCTGTAAGGTCAATTTATGACTCCCCCATGGGAACGTCAAACGAGTACTTTGTCGCTCCAAAATTTGAAACCACCTTTCCGAATTTTCGTCCGTGACAAAACGCTTGATTCACGGCCGAAAAAAAGAACGAACTAAGTCTTCAGGCATCTTCTTAAAGCAGAAGGAATGAGCTACATTGAGCTCTTTCTAAAGAAAGCTTCATGAGGCTCACGGAGTTCAAAAATCAACTACGACTTTTTTCGCACTCACTAGGTGATGTTTGCGCATGATTGTTTTTCACTTGTCATTTTATTCTCACGAAGGAACTCGAAGGAACAAGATCAAGCTTTCGTGTGGTTTTGTGATCTTTTCCAAAGTTGTTTCAGGATGAATCCCACATACTCCCAGAGCCGAAAATGTTATTTGATCGGAATTCGATTACTCCGCGATTCGACAAATATCCAAAAACATCATACCTATTCAAGATATTAGGAAAATTGACTTTGAGTCGAGATGAATACTAATGCCAAAAAGTTACAAATTTTTTAAACACATAATTATTCCGCAAAAGTTCAGTAAAAAAATGTTTTGATATGGAATGAAGTAGTTCATTTTTCTTAACAACTTAGGAACGTTTCTATTCATCTCGATTGTTTTAAATTCTTGTATTCATTTTTTATTGGTGTTATTTATAAATCTATTCGTTCAGTGATCGAGAAACTACCTGAGGATATCGTGAACGTTTGTCACAATATATATATATATATATATATATATATAATTCACGGTCTTTTATCTACTCTTCATAATTGTCAAACAATTTTAAAAAGAACGCAGATCCTAAGTAAATGCACGAGAATCCAGAAAAATGAAAAACGCCATAGCATACAAATAAAATATCATTTTACTGATTATTTCTTTAACAATAGTTTATTTAAACTATTAATATCTTCTTACCATCATTTCCATTTCCACCATCATAGTCCAAACCTCCCAAGATTCTCTCCGAATCACAACAAATGAAAATCCTGATCAAATTGAACCATTGCCTGGGTATGTGCGAATAATATACTTTTCTTTTTTGGCAAAGAAGTTGAATTTATTAATATGCGTCTCTTCTCGAGACCTGTATGGCTTGCAATAGAATGTTAGACGGAATAAAGTCGTGTCTTTCAAATACAATGAACTTGAATTTTTCACTATGTCGCTTTTGTTTGTAATTCGATTTGTAAACTGAATAAAAAATCGTATAGTATACCCTGCGCACGTATTAAGCCCTCAAACCCATCGAAGAGACTGCACAGCATCGAGGTTCGAATTACTTCTGGTCGTCAAAAAATTAATAACATATAATAATACAGAATCACGAATAATGTATTACCTGTGACATAAAATTTAAATTGAACAAGACATTCAATGTCATTTGAATCATTTGGAAAAATCCAATTTCAAGAAATTTGCTCCAACGATTGGAGCAAAATCGATGGTTCAATGAACTGATAGGAATATAGACATAGGAAAACCGGGATACCCATGGAAAAATATTGGTAGGACAAGATGATTAGTGGACAAGTGAAAGAAACGTCGGTGAGAATAAGATGTATAAGAGAATGTATAAGATGTATAAGAGAATAAGAGAATAAGATAGACGCCAAATGCAAAATATGCAAGCAACCAATTGAAAATTTAAGACGTATTTGTGAGTGTAGTTAATGGAAAACTAAATCAAGAAATAGTAAACAAACTGGAGCAGTGGTGGGAAAGTAACAGGGGGTCAGAACTTAACCGGAATATACAAAAGCAACTGAAAAAACAAACGGCAAAACAACTATGCCATTACCTCAGACAATTTGGGAACTAGCAACCAGGAACAGATATAAGAAAACCAATGTGACATCATTTATGGAAATGAGAAGGGACGGCATTTATGTGAACACCCTTATAAAGGGAGAACGAGGGTTACTACTACTACCACTACCACTACCACAGCCACTGCCAATGCCATTGCAGCTGCCACTGCCACTGCCACTGCCACTGCCACTGCCACTGCCACTGCCACTGCCACTGCCACTGCCACTGCCACTACCACTGCCACTGCCACTACCACTGCCACTACCACTGCCACTGCCACTGCCACTGCCACTGCCACTGCCACTGCGACTGCCACTGCCACTGCCACTGCTACTGCTACTGTCACTGCCACTGCCACCGCCACTGCCACTACCACTGCCACTGCCACTGCCATTGCCACGGCCACTACCACTGCCACTGCCACTGCCACTGCCACTGCCACTGCCGCTGCCACTGCCACTGCCACTACCACTACCACTACCACTACAACTACTACTACTGCGGCTGCGGCGGCAGCTGCTGGTACTGTTACTCCACTGTGGCGATATTAAGGGTGTACTGCAAAACGAACAGTGATAAGGGCTCGCTAGACGCATCCGTATTTCATAGTCGACGAGGTTTCAATTGACGTGCTTTCATATCGTGGGGTGAGTGATCATATCATCGGTGACTCATGGTTCACCCGAGGAATATCACGTTATATTGCAGCGATCCTCCTGTATCGTTTTGTGCAGTTTCCTCTTGTCCGACATCAAATGACACAAAGTACAGAATGATACTCCTCTGACCGCAACAGGGTGAAGTAGAAATATATGGAACGGGAAATTGATGATCGTAGAAGGGGAAAAGGTACATAGGCAATGACAATAAGCTACTGCTCATATTACCATTGTTATAATTATAATATGACTGTTCAGTAATTTATTGGTCATTAGTGTAAGAGAAAAAGAATAATTTCGCACTGGAGAGGCTGATCCAGTTATGATTAAAAATGAACAATAAGGAAAAACAACCCTTTTGCGAACGCTGGCTCGAGTGGATGTAGAAAGGCAGGGTGATATTAATATTGGGCTGAGAAAGTAGCTTGAGACTGCACAGAGGATGGGAGGATAAGAATAAGATCGATGGATTAGTGACACCCCTCTGGCTAGGAACCCCTCAGCCACCCCTTGTCACAATCCTCTTATCTCTTGCTCCCAATTTGCCTCGTCTCCCTTCAAAGGAGCAAAGGCGCGGTTCCTTTCTTTCGATACGTCGAACCCTCGCACACGGCGACTCGGAATCAGATCAAACCTGTCGCAACATCTTTAGTAGGTACATTTACGACGGTCCCATTACAATGGTAATCATTTTTAATTTTTTTATTTTCATATGTTATATTTAGATTGCCGGAAAAAGGTTTATTGATGGGGGGAGAAAACCAAGGCAAATGTAGCAAAAATTCGACATTTTCAAACACATCTCCTAAATGTAGACTAAAATCAGTCGTTAGGGGCGTATAATGTAGACCAAGCATCAAATTTCTAATTGAACGTGTTTTGTTGAACGTGTATTTTTACGTATATTTTGGTATTGATATTTATCAGGGTATTTGACAATAAATATTTCGAGTCTCACGACCGCCAGAACTTTCGCGTCGCTGTTCAAAGTGTTGCCATGCAGTTTGATGAAGATTAATGAAAGGGCTGAACGACGAAACAAGCAGAACTTCAGTACGTTACAATTAATTGCACTACGATTATGTAGTGGCTTATGGCTTATGAAAATTTCCAAAAACTGTTATACTTAGATAAAATAAGCACACACAAACCAAGAGCATTCTGTGTTATTTTTCCACCATACTTTTTCTCAACACAATCTGAGTATAAGACAACATCCTGTAAGAGCACGTGCAAGTAAAATTGCAAATAAGAAGTGTCTGCTATTGTACATAAATGTTCGTAATTATTGCACATAATTCTTTAACAGGCTAGTGTATCGAGCCTAAATTTTGCTACAGGTTTGGAATAAACGAGGTAGCAAGTACAGTCAACGTTTACGGCTGCGGTAGCATTTCTGTAAAACTCCAATACAGCCTTGGCATCCAGACATTCCAAATATTTCCATTGTTGTATGCATCCTTTCCGCAACCTTCAATACATCATTTAGAAGGAGAAGAAAAAAAAGTCGAAAATAGAGCACCGTTTCTTTTAAAATATCGTGAATTTAGCTGCAATTGACACCTCTTGCAAATATTAATTTGTTGACGTTTAAATTCCAGCATAATGCGCAATTTTTCCATTCAAAGAAACTGTACTGAATTGCCCAGATTTGATGTTTATTTTTCCCCTGACACCGATGTAGTGAAATTCATGGAAACGTTGAAATTGAACTTCTATTCGACAGGTAACCTTCGGTAATCATCGGTGTAACGCTCGACCCTCCTCAATCGAATAGATTGACTTATTTCGCAAGAATATAACGTTCTATAACCTCGATGTTCTTACAATTGCTCCAATGCCTCCAATGGTTGTTTTGTTTCCGTTTTTATACACGTTCCATTTCTTTTCATTTTTTGACACATTCCCTGTATTTCCACTTTTTTACACGCTGCTAAGTACGTATAATAATTGTACCGAGTAAAAAAAATAAAGACCGTTTTTATTTACATGCTAAATTATAGCAAAATGTTTTGAAGCGAAGATTTGTCTTCCTTTTTTTAATTTTCTAAAATAGTAATCATTCCTACACTATATGAGTCTGGATGCGTGTTGGGCCAACACGAGACACGAATATTCGTTGTGCAGGCGCGGAAGACGACGGTTCTGTACAGTTGTCGGAGGCAATCTAGGTCGAAAGTGGAATATTAATCAACTCACTCTGACAGTTCTTCGCGGGGATGAGACATCGAGACTGAGGGTTGTGATCGCACGTCGCAGGTACTCACTGTCACTCGAGTCAACGTAATCCTCACGAACTGCGCCACCGGTAAACCCTATTTTGAAGGATCATCGTCCCTTTCCTCATCCACTCATTGTCATCCCCGTTAGAATATTCAAATTCAATTTTGTTCAACATTCCGTGAGACCGCAAAATAATAACAAACATCATTAACGTAACGAGATGACAATTTAAAAAACGAGGAAAAAATAGAATGCCAGTCATAATTATTTACCGATGCGAATTATAGCTCGGATTGCACGTTGCACATTGTCGGAGCCTTGAGAAAGAAAGAATATAAATACAAGTCGAACATCGACCAGGCCAAAAAAAATTGTGTAGAAACCGACTCCAGCGCATTGGCGGCGCCAGCTCCGATGGTTTTTTGCGTTAAGGGGGCAGACACCTTCAGGCGAGGAAGATAATCGCTGATTTTCATGATTATTTGTTAAAAATAAATATTTCTTCATTTTGCTGTTGCATGGTATTTTTTTATTAATTTTTCAAAATGCCGGAGGTATGACACGGTCTTCTAAACTGTATTTTCAAAACTGGCGTGACGTATAGCTAAAAAACTTATCAGACTCCGATGAAATTTGGTATGAATCTTTTTAACCTTATTGTCTAAAGGATGAACCTAATTTTTTTGAAAGGTAAAAAAACGTATTTTTTTCTGCTCAATGTAACCATTTTTTTAGAAAATTCTATGTTTTTATTTCAAAACGTACAATTTCAGAGATTGTCAAAATTTGTTACGTTTTCTTGGTTCATATTCTGCGCGTGAGTGTTAATAAAAGCAAAATCTGTGTTGGTTTTTTTCGAATAATTGTGACGACGCGACGTTTAACGCTGTCTGACAACATCCGCTGCAACGCGTTGAGAAGATCGTGCCACATCGCCAGCATTTTTAACGATTAAAAAAAATACGATGCAACAGCCAAAAGTAGTAATAAAACATACCCTGACAAGGAACATCACTTTGGTGTCCTCCTCCGATTCTGTTAAAACTTTTTTATGTGGAAGAGTATCAAAAACTAAGAAACACGTTTTTTCTTATCCGCGGAAAAACTGTTTTAAGGGGTGAAACTCACCCTCGAAAGTAGGATTTTTTTTCGTTTTTCGTCGATAACGTTATCGTTCTCATCCCCAATGTATAGTACACGAAACAATAAACATTGTTGCGATTTGAATTTGTTCTATATCTCGTACCGTTAAAACATTATCGACGAAAAACGAAAAACATCCCTATTTTTGAGGGTGCGTTTCAT
Organism: Ophion costatus; assembly: GCA_951751655.1. NCBI lineage: Eukaryota > Metazoa > Arthropoda > Insecta > Hymenoptera > Ichneumonidae > Ophion > Ophion costatus. The sequence continues at coordinate 35,454,873 of OX632359.1, read as the reverse complement.
CCCTTAAACCCGTTTTTCCGCAGATAAAAAAAATACGTGTCTTTTAGTTTTTGATACTCGTTCACATAAAAAAGTTCCAATAAAATCGGCGGAGGACACCAAAGTGATCTTCCTTGCAAGTCTCATAAATGATGAAAAAATCTTGCCTTTAAAAAAAATCATGAAAATCAGCGAATTTTTCCACTTCTAAAGGTATCTCCTCGCTCAAGACGGGTATGGACGAAACGGGAGCCAGGCTAGATTAGCGAAGTGCGGGTAGAGAGTGATTGGAAAGGGTTCAAATAGGAAGGGTAATACGTAAAAACCCGCAAGAACATACGTTGGAATGAAGGAGAACAAAAATTGCGTGGGAGGGAATGTTTGGGCTGTCTGGAAAGTAGCTAATTACCACTTGACGCACCTTTCAACCCTCTTCATCTCGCGACTGGGTGATTAAAGAACTGACGAATCTTTGAACATAATAATTAACTGTCTCAAACATCGTTCAATAATAGTTCGACTTTCCATTTACGAGGGTCTTCTGCAGCCTTAGTGGAGGAGGAGTGACTGAAAAAACTCACCCCCTCTCGTAGTCTAAAGATATTTTGCTGCTTTTGTAGTGCCTCTTTTAATATGGAACCTTTATTACACTCTGGCATTTGGATGGGAGCCAGTCTGGCTCGCCAACCCCTTTCATCCCTCCTTTTCAACCTCTCGCGACTCTTACCCCAACTAGCCCCGAAACCGCTCAAAGATATTTACGTTAGTGGTGGTTGGCACACTCACCCACGCTTTTGGAGGTGAAACACGTCAGAACCACAACCCTCCTTCTCATCCCCCAATCCCTTCAACCCTCTCGCGAAAGCCTCCCCCGAGACCCCACTTCCCCTCCAGATATCTCAGGGTTGCGCCACCAGGTGTGCATGTACCCAGGTGGCCAGAAGCCCGGGAGAAAATGGCAATTTAATTTTGCGTTTGATTTTCTCATTCATTTTTTTTTCTTGTTCTATTCTAGAGCGGCTTCGAAAAATCGTTAAGGCATTACAAATCTTTCTTATTTTGTATCCCTACTTCATTTCTCGGTGATCCCGGTGCTTTTTTAAATTCTATTCCTTCTCAATTTTCCGATGTCTTTCGCGTCTTCGATCATTTTTGGTGGGAAACTATCCCTGCGGAAAACGGAACGCCACCGGAAAACCGACGTCTATTCATCATTCTTTATCGATTCAGACCACTCGTTCAAGCTATCAGACCACCCTAATGAGCATTTCAAAGTTCTCACAGTTTTCGCATTATCACCGGTGCCTTGAAGTTCTTATTATCGAAACTTTGATATTGCCACGTCAAAACTCACAGCGAATTTGTGCTCGAGATGAGAACTTCTCTATTCTGATAAATATTTAAGTAAATGCCAACGCATATCCCTAAAGGTTTATTATTATAATGACATCTAATGATTTAGAGAATATTAGTTACTAAAAAAAAAATAGAAAAATAAAAAACCATATGTAGGTTGACGTGTGTAAGACGACATACTTAAGTCTAAGATGATATATGCATGTCATCTTACACAAGCCGACGGAATTGTGATCAGATATATTAATTTCTGGGTTAAAGGTTACTTTATAACAACCAATATTTACTGGAACATTATAACAGTGGTGATGGAGAGTTGTCTGTGGCACGTTACAATGTTTGGATGCTATAAGCTTACTCATTCTACTCTTCTCCACAGCTTCAATGGTCTTGGTCTCACGTTCTTGTGACCAGCTCTTACGATAAAGCTATACAACGATAATGCAAAAAATGTAATTTTATATGCGGTTTCATACGCAGCAGGGTAAGATGACATTGTGTATTATCTTACGTTTGCGTCTGGTATGTCAACTCACCCATAAGTGAATGCGGATTTTGTTTATTTGTTGGGAACAAAACTTTGAAGTTAGAATAGCCGTTGTGCAGTATTTGTGAAGTACAATGAGGCTAAATTATGAATAAATTAGTTCAACTAGAAAAAAGTCTTACCCGATGGGTATTGTTAGCACCAGATAAGAACGTGGTCAGTTTATTTTGCATTCCAACATCACGAAAATATTTACTAAGTAAAAGCTCGCGTTCACTGACCACTATACTAGATTTCGCTACTCACCACACTTATTAGACGACCTTAAAACGTCATCGTTGGTCTCATAGCGCAAATATTTGAAAAGATATTGCGGGTGTTCCGTCTTATTTGACTATGTCATCTTAAGCACAACTTCCCCAAAACGTGATGTGTTTCTCAAGTTCTGTACAAGGCGAACAAACCATCAACAATGAAAAAACATGTGTCCACTTTATGCTCATCAACCGCTTTCCACAATGATTTGTCACTGCTCTCGTTTCTCCACCCCATCCCAATCACCGTAAATTTAATCACGACCAAATGATCGATCCACCAGTTGATGTGAACAAGTTGATGTGAACCAGTTGATGTGAACCAGTTGATGTGAACCAGTTGATGTGAACATTCTGCTAATCAATGACCAATTACTTCCTGAATAATCGTCTCTGTTTGTCAACTCAGTCTGGTGCGAAAAAAATTAGGAAATTCACCGTTAACTACGAGAAGTTTTTCTTGCAATAACCTTCTGGAGTCGTTTTATCACCTGACGGATGTATGCTGCGATTGCCGGATAAAGTCGCTCGGATTTGAGATGGCCCATCGTGTAGAACGACGGAACTACCTCGTTGCTGATTATCCGGCCTGTCGAGAGTGATCTCGAGACGGAAATTGGTCCAGAGCTCAATTGTGTATATTGCTACGTTCGTCTCTCCGGATACGGAACGTTCGCTGCAAGCTATTCGGGTATACAGGCTTGGATGGATTTACGATCGACACGGTCGATGGCTGCCCTCAGCCAATATGTCCACCAACCTTTATGTATGGGTAAATATGTGTGTGTGTGTGTGTGTGTGTGTGTGTGTGTGTGTGTGTGTGTGTGTGTGTGTGTGCGTGCGTGCGTGCGTGCGTGCGTGCGTGCGTGCGTGCGTGCGTGCGTGCGTGCGTGCGTGCGTGCGTGCGTGCGTGCGTGCGTGCGTGCGTGCGTGCGTGCGTGCGTGCGTGCGTGCGTGCGTGCGTGCGTGCGTGCGTGCGTGCGTGCGTGCGTGCGTGCGTGCGTGCGTGCGTGCGTGCGTGCGTGCGTGCGTGCGTGCGTGCGTGCGTGCGTGCGTGCGTGCGTGCGTGCGTGCGTGCGTGCGTGCGTGCGTGCGTGCGTGCGTGCGTGCGTGCGTGCGTGCGTGCGTGCGTGCGTGCGTGCGTGCGTGCGTGCGTGCGTGCGTGCGTGAGTGCGTGCGTGCGTGTGCGCGTGCGTGCGTGCGTGCGTGCGTGCGTGCGGGCGTGCATGCGGGCGTGCGTGCGTGCGTGCGAGCGTGCGTGCGTACGTGCGTGCGTGCGTGCGTGCGTGCGTGCGTGCGTGCGTGCGGGCGTGCGTGCGTGCGGGCGTGCGGGCGGGCGTGCGTGCAGGCGTGCGTGCGTGCGTGCGTGCGGGCGTGTGTTCGTGTGTGTGTGTGTGCCTACGTACTTAAGATCAAATTGACACGCTATAGCCCCCAGCCAATTTTCCATTTTTCATGGACACACCAAAGACACGAAAAAAAAGTTGCACTACTTCAAAATTACAAAAAATGATTTTGTCCTTACAAGTCGATTACTTATCACAATAAAAACACATTAGACAGTTTATTTCCATTATAAATCTGAACGAATATTTGGATTTTTGACGACTGGATTGACGCCTGTTTCCGCAATAGAGTCTTGTGTACTTCCCGCGATTTATAATTATGAATCTACCAATGAAAATGAGCTGCCTCACACTGCAACGAATCTAGGGCCAAGAAAGACGAACCTGACCATTTACAAAATTAAGGGGCGCCAGCTACTTAGAAGCTCAAAAAAATTGCCAAGTTTCGAATTTTTCTTCTGGGAAATAGAGCCTTTAAAAAATCACCAAAAAATACAGAAAAACAACAAAAACGTGGCAGCCGGCAGATGACGAATTTTTTTCGTGACGCTTGGTGGTGGACATTTTCCAGCTTAAACGGTTCGTCTAAAATCTAAAAACCAAACGGGATATCAAAGTTAACAATAAATACGAGTCGTTGACGATCGTCGATTTTTTAAATCATCTTTTTTAACAGCGCAGCGACGGATTGAAAATCGAGCATAAAAAATCTATGAAAAACGTCGTCTTTTTTGCGTAACTATTGAAAAGTGAAGATCGATTTTTTAAAAGTGCGATCGTCAACGACCTTTCAATATTTCTCATCGTATCTCCTGTACATTTGGAAACAATCCCTCAAGTGGTTCTCGAGATATCATGTCCACCGACTTTGAAAAGTGTTTCGAGAAAAACGCGTATAAAGTTTGAAGTATGGTGCTACTACTGCCATCCAACCGATTATAAGCTGTATGATGCTGCTACCGCTCACCCGGCTGTTATAAGCTGTGGCTTATTCAATTTTAGGAATATTGCAATGCATTTTTCCGGGAACATAGCTACAAGGTGATACTATCGAATAAAAATATTTTTGCAACTGCTATTGTTGACCCACCCAAGTAGATGTAGCCCTTTAAAGGGCTTATATGCAGCTAGGTAGGTCGAAAAGATAGATTTTTTCAAAAAGGTATTTTCAAAATTTGTACCAGAAATATCTCCGCAACTACTGGACCGATCGGAATCAAGTTTTGCACAGTTATACTTCACACAATAATCTAGATAAGTACTAGATTATTGTGTGAAGTATAACTGTGCAAAACTTGATTCCGATCGGTCCAGTAGGTATCGAAAGAAACGGCTCGATAAGTACGAGCCGTTTCTTTCGATACCTGGCATAGTTTTTTTTTCATCGCAAGTACCGAAAAATGTTGAGGCGAAAAATCGCCTGTTTCATTCCAGTGACTGCCATGACCCGAAAAAATTTAATTTTCGAATTCCGGCTCGGTAGGTCCTAGTTTTATCTTTCTACTTTGAGAGACAAATGTATTTTTTTTAGATAAAAAAAATATCAGAAACACGGCTGGTACCGTAAACGCTGTCAAGAAAAACACGTCCCAGGAAAATGACTTTACCTTTTTTACCGTTTGAAATTATTTTTAAAAAATTTCACACAATGTAGATAAAATGTCATACTTTAAAATTGATATCATGCTCGTTCAATAATATTCAGTTTTATAGACAAAAAAATTCTTAAACATAACCTTGCTTTTAGCCGTCTTGGATGTAGGTGAGCCCTTAGGGAACTACAGCAAAGAGTACAGCAATCTCGACTTGTACAATTGAAGACCGCGCTTCTCTTTGAGGATTTTATACTCTTCCTCCCACTGGACATAAGTAATTTAAACGAATTCAGTCGAGCGAGTGATTTTAAAGATTAACCAACTGCGAGAGAGATAGAGTTAACCTCGACCAGGAAAATTGAAGACTGCGCTTTTCTTCGGAAATTTTATGCTTTCTCCCTCTGGGCGTAAGTAATTGAAACGAACTCAGTCGACCAAGTGTGGTGAATATTCAGTACACTGCGGGCACTGCATTCGCTAAGATTTTTTTAACAAAAATGATTATTGGACGAACATCATTTTCACAATTAAAGAAGTAATACTGATTTGAAATTGGTTGCATGTACGAAAAGAATTGAATTGGAAAATGTATACTTTCGAATTCCACACGGATGATAGGAATATTAAAAAAGATAACCCGATATCTCGTGAATGAAATATTGGCTATGTATCATTTCTGGCATAATAAAGGGCATGACGTTGAAGCAGAGGGAAAGTTTGTCTCGAACTTTCGACATTCTCGTGCCGCTCTGCGCATTTCCAGAAATTTCGGCATTTTAATCAAGCCGGCGGCAAGCGATCAATCATTCGTCGATCCCATGCGATCAATCATTCACAAATTGAATTTACGCTACCGAGACCAATGGAGAAATTCTCTTCGCCGAATGAAAGCTTAAAAAGCACTTCAGAAGAGGCCTAAAAAGCTCGCAAAGCTCGGTAGATTACGCTCCCCTCGTTTTCTTCTTTAACTTCACAAAAGTAATAGCCGGCCCGTATAATTTTTATCTCAACGTTGATCGTTCAATCGGTAGCAACAAAAGAAAATCTACAGTCTCATAGGTCAACGGCACAAAGAATTTTTATAGTAAAATTTTCTCCTCAATTTTGATCTGCGTGGATAAAAAAATCAAACAATCAGATAGCATCAAATAAAACAAAAATCAATATATATGTTGATTTGAAGAAAAAAAATTAATTGAATTTTAATTTGAAATTTAATTTTTTAAATTCAATTTTAATGGAAGATTTCATTTCCGAAAATTAATATAATTTCATTAGTTGCGTTGTTTAATTTATATAAATATTTTTCCAAATTTCGTTTACATGAAACAACACAAAACAATATTTTCGTCTCGAGCTCTTCTGAAAAAAAAAATTCAATTGTATTTCAAGAAGCCCAAAAACTGAGTAATAATTAAGTTCAATCGAACTTACGAATTGAATCGTCCACTGTTTAGTCTCACATTGTTTGAATATTTTCCAAAAAATATGAAACACGGATATCGCCCGATATTCTTCGGTTGATTTATCTCAACTATTCTCCTGAAGGATATTTGCAATTCACAAGCTCGAAGGTAAATAATTTCAGGCAAAATTTCAAGCGTTATTCATGCCTCATTGTAAAACATATACCCCCTCGGTGTGTACGTTTTTTTTTTCATCTCGTATCGTTCGTTCACTCGGCTTTGGATACTTTTGTGAAAATATGTCGAGCGCGAGGGAGAAAAAGGTAGGTACGTCGTCGTTTAATCTCCCTCACTCTGCTTTTCCACCCCCACCGCTCCGTTCTAATCCCTACGAGCAGCTTGCAGTGTGTATTCAGGCATTGGGGACCGTTCCAGTCTGTATATATTATTTACCTGTATCCATCCTCTCATGCCGGGATGTGTTCGAGGCAGTCTTCGAAGTAAAGCATTCACGGAGGAACGTTACTTCGTACGGGGTTCAAGCGACCCTCGTGTGTTATGGATCAAGCTCTAAAAGCGGGAATTTTTTATCGGTGCTTTTGAATAAGTTATCACATGGCGAACTCATTGAACATACGGTTTTTTTATATTTATCACCACAATTATATTCATATAGCACTCTCATTAAATAACTGAAATTGCACAATTTATTAAGGTGGGACACCACGGTGAAAGATAAAAAAATCGATTTTTTGCATTTTCTCAAAGTATACATATTTGAGAATATGTGGGAAAAAACTTCAAGAAAAAATATTGAAAATTGACCTAACTACAGATGGTTCAATGAGAGCAGGTAGCGCAACGATCTACGTATACTAAAACTTCCAATTATTACTCTAGCTATAATATTCCGATTGTCAATTTTGAGAAACCAAGATTTCCGTGACCGCAGTAGCTATCGTTGTACGTAGCTGTTTTTTGTAATTTAGTATTTTTTAAGTCCCCGAATATGAGTAAAAATTTCGCTAAAATTACACGTTTTTCTTTGACACGCGTTATTTCGTGAACTTTTTTTTCGAAAAACGGCTACGTAAAACGACAACTATATTTATATATATTATAAAAGATTTTTAATTTTATTTTTTAGACCAACCATTGTCAAGTTATCGATCCGGCCGCTGGACCGCATTTTTTTATAAATACAAAGGCTCCATTATACCTCCATGGAGTTACGTTTTTAAATAAAAATTTGCATGAAATGAGTTCAAAGTAATAACAGATATACCTTGTAATGTACCAATGTAATAACATATATACCTTTTTTAAATCTCAACCTACCTTTTTCGGCCTTCCACGATGGTATTCTCCCCTAACAGAATTCCTTTAATTTTCGATACAATTTTTTGTAACTCAATGATAATATAAAAAAAAACATTAGAACTGAAGAAAAATGTAGTGCTGATATAAAATTATAGGAATGTTGGGCACTTTTAAATAATTTATTCACTAATGTTTTCTTTTATTGATATTTCAGGTAACTATCGTTCGTAACTATATGCTTCTTTTAAAACGTGGAAATTGAATAAAAAATTGTTGTTTTCTATAAAATATCGATATTCTGTGCAATAGAAATATTCTCATTCACTTATAATATTTTCTTCAGCTTCACATTCATGTCAAAAATGAATGCAACTTTCAACAAGGATGAATCACTAATTTCGGAGGAATCCAGTCAAAAGACATTTTTCAACAATTTCTCCCTTAGAGAATGAGAGAGAATGAGAACCCAAACAAATTTTTCACATACCAAACCTTGTTCACATTTGCTGTATTTGAGAACATGATTCCAAGTTCCAATTCGTCTGTTTACAGGGCGCTGGAGGCAGTGGTGTCTGGACAGCGACCGTGACCTTTTTGGCACTCGGAAGTTGGATCGGTAGAGTAGGGCCTCGTCCTGCGGATGGGGAAACTGCGTCACTGACGTCAACAAGAGAGAGGCTCGAGACAGTGCGTCAAGTACTCGCGGAGGTTCCACTCATAGACGGCCACAATGACCTGCCCTGGAACATACGAAACTTCGTGCACAATCAGCTCGCCGATTTCGAATTCAACACGGATCTTCGACAGATCGCACCTTGGAGCAAGAGTGCCTGGAGTCAGACGGATTTGCTCAGATTGCGACAGGGGATGGTCGGCGGTCAGGTAAATTGTGCAAAAGTATTCGTTCCGTAAAACAGAAACGCAACTTCTTTCAATTCCATCGACAATCGAATTTATGCGAATTTACGCAATTGAGAAAATAGGTGAGTTTCCAATAAAATGCTTGCTTATCCAAAAAATGGTCCCTTCTCCAAAAAAAATAGTCTCTTTTCCAAAAAATAGCCCCTTCTCCAAAAAATGGTCCCTTCTCCATAAAAAATAGTCAAGCTTTCAATTTCATCGACAATCGAATTTATGCAACTGAGAAAATAGTTGAGCGTCAAATAAAATGGCCCTGTCTCCAAAAAATGGTCTCTGCTCGAAAAAATAGTCCCCTCTCCAAAAAATGGTCTCTTTAAGGATGTTGAGTCCCTATGAAACATGTTAATGTTAATTGTTCAATAAATAGCTTCTTAATCGTCATGAAATTTTTACACGACCTCCTGAATACTTCATGTAAAAACATACAAAATTTTCAGAATTCTATCATCATTACTTAGGGTACCTCCTTAAGGGTTGAAGTAAAAAATGATAAGAAAATTCTGAAAATTTGGTATGTTTTTGTATGAAGTATTTAAGAGGTCGTATTAAAATTTCACGACGATTAGGAAGCTCGTTATTAAAAAATAAACTTTTTGTTATGAACAATTTTTAAATGAAATAAAAAAAATGTATCATCAAACTTCGTTTTGTTTCCGTTGCTTTCAGTATATTGTAGATATCACAAAATTGAGAGGTCAAAACAAAACTTATTGCAAAGTTACATCAGTTTCCATAAGACAGCATTTAATTTGTGAATGTTAATTGTTCAATAACGAGCTTCCTAATTGTCGTGAAATTTTTACACGACCTCTGAAATACTTCATACAAAAACATACCAAATTTTCAGAATTTTATCATTATTTGCGATTTGGGACTCAACATCCTTAACAAAAAATGGCCTTTTCTCCAAAAAAAAATAGTCGAGTTTCCAAAAAAATGGTCCAGTTAGATCATTTCCGCCAATTCAGCACATACTTCAGGATAAATTTTTCTATTAGTTTCCCGATAATATCGCGAAAATTAACGATGAGTCTTCTTCAACTGCTACCATAAAACATAAATTCAAAATCATTCCACATCGTCCGGCCGAAACAAGATGAGTATTTTTTCATTTCATTGCACCTTGTATTCTTTAGTTTATCTCTTGATTCGGTCAAATTCACAGTGTGCCGAGGCCATATTTAAAAAAATCCACCCTACTTTTTCATCCTATCAGCTATCTTACATTATTCCCACCTCGTGCAAGCTCTGCGACCTTTCCCCTCCCTCACAGCTTGTCGAACGAAACTCGAGAGGGTTGCACGCAGCGACTTCGTTGCAAGTCGACAAAATATTTTTTCTTCGTTTCACCCGGTATTGTCGAACTATCCTTTTTCATAGCCACAGTACGAGACCCTAGACTCCTTCGCGATGCATGTTGCGACTGCCAACTTTCCGTGAGGAAGCCCCTCACCTCCTTCCGCAGTTTCTTCAATTTTCTTCATACACCGCAGTCTAAAGCTCGCGTTTTCGATGCAGACATCGATTTCTCCCCCCCCCCCCCCCCTCTCTCCCTCACTGACTTTGCCTATGTTTCCATCTTTTTTGAATCCTTTATTTTTTGCCCGTTCCCTTGTTGTTCGTCTCGATACACCTGTCCACACGTATTTGGGGGCTCACGTACTTTTACCATTTTATCCAATTTTTCAACGTTGCCCGCTTCCTCAGCCTCTCTGCTTGTGCACCCAGTCGCGTCCTTTGCGACATGAAACATTCCTGTAAAAACGAAGTGTCTGCCACAGTCCCTGTTGTCGACCGCACTCGATCCCACTGTTGAGCTCAAATATTAACGAGTTTTGTTTTCGTTTTTCGACAAACGATACGATCTCACTTTGGAGGTACAGACACACGACCGCGGGGAAAAAAGTTAAATCGAAAAAACGTGCACGTTCGTGGTATTGACACTCTCATTGTCGGAATCCAACAAAAGCTCTTTTTCATTTATTTATTTTCCTTGTCCAAAAACTTGTTTGCAGATACAAATTATAGATCACTAGCAGAAACGCCCCAAAAACGTTTGGGTGATTTCCATACTCCGAATGTAGGGGAAAGGTGCACGAGATGATCTCCCTAAGGAAGAATCCTCGTAATTTCAAAAATATTCAACATAATTGCGATCTGAAAGCGCTTGCCACTGGCATATTTAGCTATCTTACGATTGGCATATTCGAAGATAATCCCTAGGGTATGAGGATACCTATTTTGGGATTTTTTATTTTTGAGAAATTAGGTGAATATAAATAAAAATTTGCTCGAGTTTGCAACACATATGTGTTCATCATAGGTATACAACATAAACTGAACTTACAAGTTGAACTTACAAGAAAATAAACCTTTATATTATAAGTTTTATTTCGCCCAACTAGAATTAAACTAAACCAGTCTCCTAAAGCCAGTCATTGGTCACTTAGGTATGTCAATTATTATTTGTGAGGTCAATTATACATTAGTAGTGTAGTTTGAACATAAATAGATAATCGATTCAACAAAAATAAAATAGCTACGTTATTTGTGGACGTGATGATTCCTAGGGATCATCTTGTACACCTAGAAAGTAATCATGCCCCAAACTCAACTTTTTCGTTCATTTCTCGGTAACACATAACCTATAAGTATTCCATTGTTACCACACCAACCAAAACCCAAGTGGAGCATATTGTAAAGCCACAAACACAACAATGATTGCAACTGACAGTATAGAATAAAAGTTACCTAAGCTTAAAGTCAACCTTGCCTCAGATCAACAGCTCACAATTTTCATTTCTTTTTCATCAAAGCAAATACGTCCCTCACACTATCATTAATTGACAAACGCGGGGGGGGGAGGTGCCAGGCGCTATATTTTACCAAAGAACACCCCTAGATAGCGTGAATAGTTTCATCACTATTGAAAATGATCATTGCACCTCATCATCTACTCGTACACCTTTCCCCCACCAAAAGAAAATTGGCAATATGATAAAAAAAATATATTTTCGTTGCTGTCCAACGACGAAAACAGTCTGCAGATTCTTGATGTTTACAAATCGCGAACTTGGCGCAATTTGCAATACCTAGGAGGCTGATACCTTCGAGAAAATAATTTTCCGTTTACTGTACGTGTCAGATAATTCCCGGAGAAATGATTTTCCAACGATGAAAAATGTCTTTTTGCCCCGATGTGTCGTCTTCCTTTTTGCAATCGGTGAATAACGTACTACCTACGTACCACAAAATACACCTAGGTATCACTGTACAATGGTGTCCGTATGTTTCCTCCATACCGAATGAGACAGTTCGCAGCAGTACCCAGTACACCAACGTTCTCCTTTCATCCCTCTTTCGTTCCGCATACATAATTCAAGGAAACGTGTCGTATTCCTCGCCATTGGAATACCATCCAATCCATCAGTACGAGTACAGCATCGCGTTACCTCTTACACCCGGAGGAGAAAAAACGAGGTCTCTGCGTACTCTCCTTACGAAGAGTCATCTTCACTTATTCCATTGAGATATCGAACCCTGCACCTCGCATCATCCACTCCCGAGCTATCGAAAGACGAATATCAGGTGGACCGTACATACCAGGCACTTGATGCGATATCAGTTTACTCGAGACTTCCTCGCCATTTAAGGCTTTCATTTATTTCACCACTTGACTTTTTTATTTCCCGAGTTCCGACGTATAGCCTTGCTGCTTTTTACGTATTACCTTTCTCAATGGAACGATTTACCATCACTCCCTAGCCGCACTTCGCTGATCTAACCTAAACTCCGTTGCGTCCACAGCCAACTTAGGGGAGGACACCACTGTGACGAGCCGAAAAAAGGTCGCGTTTACCGATTTTTTTTTATCTACTCGATTATTTATTTGGGATTTGGAAGGAAGGTATGTGAATATTCGGAAGTGGGGCTCCTGCTAGAATCAGGCTAATTTTCTTCAAGGATTCAAACAAACCCAAACAAACCCAAAGAACCCTGAGCAACCTCAAACAACCCCAAACAACTTCAAAGAAACCCAAACAAACCCATACGAAAATTAGCCCGATTCTAGCAGGAGCCCCATCTCCGAATATTTACCGAAAGATATGTCATTATTCAAACATTGAACTTATTTCGTGTAAATTTTTATTTTTTCAAATTAACCGCGTAATTGAGGCATAATAGAACCCGATTACCTGACAATAGTTGGTCTGAAAAATAAAAATGTTTTATAATCTAGATAAATGCGCTTCCCGTTGGACGTAGTAGCCGTTTTACGAAGTAAAAAATCATAACAAGGTGGGTATTAAAAAAAAAGTGTAATTTTGCCAAAATGTTTACTCATATTAGGGGGCTTAAAAAATACTGTATTGAAAAAAGGGGCTACGTACAACGAAAGCTACTGCAATTAGGGAAATTTTGATTTTTAAAATTGATAATCGGACAATTATAGCAAGAATTATGATTCCGGTCAGGTCAAGAAGGTTGTTTCCCAAAAAACGCTATTGAAAGTTTTAGGATACATAGATCGTTGCGCTACCGGCTCTCACTAAATCGTCTATAAGTTGGGTAATTTTCAAACTTTTAACTCGGATTTTTTTCATACATTCTTGAAACTGTATCCTTTGAGGTAATACAAAAAAAAATCGATTCTTTGAACCGTCGCAGTGCACAGCCTCAGTACTTTTTTTACCACTTTTAGTACTTGTCCCTACATTTAAAAAATATTTAAATTAAAATATTTTTTAATTAACATTTAAAAAATATTCTATCAAGCCGCGATTAAATTTCCTGTTATAATTGTTTATTCATTTTCCAGTTTGTAATATTTTTCATTATTCGGCAGAAGTGAACAGCCCTTGCTCCAAGGAAACCCACCGATGCGAAGTTTCAATACGTATATTTTTTATATCCAATGACAAATTGCCTCTGGTCATAGGGTTGAACGTTGTCGTGCTGTTCTTTTTACAAATCTCATGTATCTGTGGCATGTATGCAGTCACGCGCTGTCTGGAATAAAACGCCTGTGGCGTTGCAGTTCTACCATTTCCACTAAAATCGAAACATACAGCGAACAATGTAAATTTACGCTGCATATTTGGGCCTTGACGTGACGGATGTTTTTTTGGTACGGTACGAGCAGTTTCATGAGGGGAGACACTGTCACTGACAAAAATGTCATTTTTCCAACCGTGTAATGTTTCGTACACGTTATGCAGAGAAATGGAGCTGACAAGCGCCAGTGAGGTATTGCCAATTCTCTTAACAATGGAGCCCCCTGGAGACTCCGAGATCTTTTCTTTTCACTTCACCTGAATGATCGTGGACTCTCTTAGCTTCGCGAAATTCAATACTGCAACATTAATTTCGCCGAAACACCATTTTAAATTTATAACGTTGAAAAACAGCTCGTGTCACTTTTTTCATTGGAGACTATGATAGTTGACTTAGGCGAATTTTTCGTCGCCTAAAGGTATCGCCCCCCTCAAGTGTGCGCCTTCGATTTTATCGAAACTCATATATGTGATGATGCATTGAAAACTATAAGACACGTATTTCTTTTTATCGGTAGAAAACCGGTTTTAAGGGAGGAAACCACCCCTCAAAAAGGCGTTTCACCCTTCAATTTAATTCAATTAATACTTCTATAGTAGATTTTACGTCGGCTTACTTTAGAAGAATTTTGGTTTTTGTTTAATTCAGATCGGTGCACTGCTTGTGGGTGAAACTGCAAAATCACCCCTCAACACTTTAAGGGGTGGTTTCCCCCCGTAAAACCGATTTTCCGTACATGAAAAAAAATACGTGTCTAATAATTTTCAACGCTTTGTCACATATATGAGTTTCAACAAAATCAAAGGCGGACATTCAAGTGATGTTCCTTGCAAGCATTGATTACCCTCAACGTAACCACTATTTTCTTCATCTCTATATTTCCATAAATCGCCGTCGCATTTTAAGCCTTCTCCCACTTCATATCGATCTTTCAGGTGGATTCGAAATTCAGCATCGTTTCGGGTGTAATGTATTTATCAAGGATTGTAAATTCAAATCTTCCCTGACGGTGATACCTGGTGCAGAATTTTGATGCAGCGCATTAACGAGTAATGGATAACATAAAGTACGCGCAAAGCTGTAGCGGAACACTGCCGTAATACATGATGCGATTAATATTATCCACATAGGGTTGGATAGAGTCACGTACGACGAATAATCGTACCTACTTCGAATCGCCTGGTTGGGTCGTAGAGGTAACTACCGAACGATGTTCGCAACTTAGTTCCTTTCAATCGACTGATCAGCCACTTTCAACCCTAGTAGGCAGTTTTTTAGCAAAATAATTGAGGATTGATCTTCATATCTGAACACGGCCAACAAACCTTTTATTTCATTTCGATTGCAATTATGTACAGTAGTACATATTTGCATTCGACCAAAAAAAGGGTTCTCGGATTGTCCCTTAGAGCGTTCGAGTATATCCTTTTTATTTTTGGACGAAAAGTTTTTACCAACGTTCGTTTTTACTGAACGAGTATGTGATCGGAAAAAAAATACTGGAGTAATAAAGTGTTCTTGACCGTTTTTTTTTTCTCAATTTTTTTCCCACCATATTTAATGGGAAAAAAATTAACAAAACTCCCTAGAAGTTTTGCGTGAAATATATCCGATGCATGATGTGAAAAAATAACCATACCGAAGCGCGAAATATATGGCAGGGAGAAGTGAACAATTAGACGAAGTGTCGCAAGGTGCTAATCATTGGACAAGGGACAATTATTACAAGACTCGAAGAAGTAAAAGTACTCCTGAGGGCCAGGGAAAACGATTTTGCGGAACTCTATATATAACACTTGATCTTAAAAATTGGTACAATAAATCCGATACCAAAAAATAGTTATTTTACTACTAAATTCTCACGATCGAACTCAAAATACCGTGGCGCAAAACTTTCGAGGCCTTTTTTCCGAAAAAAAAGGTTTTCAAAATGACTTGCAGCATACAGTCGAACAGATTTAATCTGATTCACTAGAAATTTTCACTGTATTTCGAAAACCCCTCCCCTTATAAACAATTCTTCACGATCGCATTCTGAAAATCAAACTTTTTTAAAAATATTTGCTTTGTTTGTAAAAATCAATATTTTCGGAATCTCCCACGTATTTCTGGCGTATTTCTTTTAAGGTAAATAGTGTAAGAACTGAGAAATTATCTTTTAACAATTTCCTACACTCTAAGACATGTGCCGTAAAATCCTTTAAGCAAACCTCCAACTTTCTCCTCTTTAAGAGGGGAGATATCTTTAGATAAGGAAAAAATCCTGACTTTCATGATTTTTTTTAAAGGAAAGATTTTTCCCTTTTTTGAGATAGGATATTTTTTGTTACTACTTTTGGCTGTTACATGGTATTTTTTTTATTAGTCTTTAAAACTTGTCAGATCGCGTGACAGGTAACGGCAAAGGGATTAATCTGGGAAAAACCAACGAAGATTTTTATTTCACTAACACTCATACACAGACTATGAACCAAGAAAAAGTGAAAAATGTTGAAAATCAATTGAATGGTACGTTCTGAAAAAAAAAGATTGAATTTTCCGGAAAAAAAATAGCTACATTTGACAACAATTTTTTTTTATTTCCAAGAACCTTTAGAGTCCTGCTTTAGACAATAAGCCTAGAAAGCTTTATCCCAAATTTCGTAAGATTCGGTCGATTCGTTTTTCAGCTATACGTCGCGCCAATTTTGGAAATGCAGTTTAGAAGACCGTGCCATACCTCCGTCATTTTTTAATTAATCAAAAAAAATACCTCGTAACAGTCAAAAGTAGTAATAAAATATACCCAGTCTCAAAAATGGTGGAAAAACATTTTCTTTTAAAAAAATCACGAAAATCATGAAAATTTCTCGCCAACAGGTATCTCCCGCCTGAAGACTGAAAAATTGCAATGTTTACCATTAATAAAAAGTTCAGAAAACCATCACCGCTATAGGAAGTGGCTGAGAGAATATCCGACGAACTTTCGACATAACGGAATGATAGAACAACGTGTGTATACACGGTTCATATTCAGCATAACTAACGTCAGTGGAAAATCCCTCGTCTGGTAGGACTTATCGTTTGGTAGAGCAGTTCAGCTTTTCCGCGTTCGCATTCGATCAAGGTAAAAGTTGTATGTAAAAACAAGCTATGAAAAACTGTCGGCTGAAAATGCAGCCTCGCAATGGCAAGCGAAACGGAGACAGGAGCGAGGAACGAGTGCTTCGCGATTTTAGCCCACAAAGCTGGCGCGCTTTGATGCCGGTGTACAATGACGGCAGCTTATAAAACAAGGGAACAGAGAAATGGCACTCTGAATACGCCAATCCAAGCGTACGAGCTTCAATCAAATCGTTGCTCTATTTTCAATCACTCCTACCACTTCAATGATTGGGTAGACTTCGATGTTCATATTTCTAACATTATCTTGATTCCACGGCGCGTTTTTTGATGTTTCTTCAAGAATGGATCAACTGATGATAAATGATGCAATCCAATTCCTATCCAACAGATGATCGATCTCATTGGATTACAAAATAGGATGAAACTATGATTCTGTTGATCAGTTTAATTGGATCATTCGTGATCAGTTGGTCATCAGATTAATTGTTGTGATCATCAGTTGGCCAGTTGTTTGAGTGTTCTAATAAATGATACCATTGGCTTAACTATAATTATTATTTGCCAATCAAGCAATCAATCACTGAAAATCCAGACAGATAATGATGTCTGATCGCCAACTGATGATAAATGATTCAACTCAATTCCTATCCAACAGATGCTCGATCTTATTGGATTACAAAATAAGATGAAACTATGATTCTGTTGTTCAGTTTTATTAAATCATTCATGATCAGTTAGTCATCAGATAGATTGTTGTGATCATCTGTTGGTCATTTGTGTGATCGTTGTGATAAACCAAAATATAGACTTAAGGCTGTTTATTATTTTCGAACAATTATCAGTTGCAATTGCATTTTTCATCCAAAATCAAGCTAGTCTCGCTTAATTTACGAGTTGCCCGGGAAAACGAGGAAGAAAAGGCTTTCGTTAGACAGTAAAATTTCTCTTCATTTAATTAATCAAACCATCGACAAATAGCCTTGATTCACTGCCCAATGACAAAAACGACTTCGGCGATGATGACAATCATGAATGATCCTCGAAACGTTATTAGCCAAATCCTGATTACGAAAAAAATCTCGCCACCCCTCAAAAGCATTTTTACGGGAATCCTCGATCGTGGGAAACACTCAAAAAAGTAGCCAAATACGTTGTGAAGCCGGGAGAATTCTTTTTTCAAATAATAGATACTTTGGAATAACAATTGAATCAAAATTAGCACCGACCTCCACGTTTACTGTCGTTTTTCACAACGTATTTATTACTGTTGAATAAACAATACAAACGACATTCACACCGAACCCAATGAGGCCGAGAAGAAACAGCTGTCAAAAAAATGATAATGCATCAACATGAATAATAAAAGTAACTCAGCTTTCCAAAGTCACATGGTATCCTTCAACAAAATTAAGTCCACAAAATAAGAACGATTCTCCCACCGGTACTGGTGGATGGGCATTCAGAGTTCGGCTCCAGCGATCCTTCGAGTTACGCAGCGTTGAGCCAAGCCGATACTCGGAGGGGTGACCGCTTGGCCGTGCACCAGCTGGCGCATCAACCAGTCAGTGGACGTGCACCAGAGAATCAGAAGACTATGGGGCCGTCTATACCGGTACGGGTTTTCCACAGTTTCCCCGTACCCACGACAAATGCGGTAAAGTGTAGCTCAATGCGGCCGTGGACGCGACGGAAGTGAGGTTAGATTGGCGAAGTGTGGCTAGGGAGTGATAGAAAAAACTTCAATTGGAAAGGGCCATTCGTAAAAACCCGCCAACGTATACTTTAGTGCTCACAGGATAAATAAAATAAAAAGTCTCCTAACTATAACCTCTCGGATGAACAAAAATTTGAATTTAAAATGAGCGGAAGTTGTCTCGTCTCATGTTTCAGATATATCCACCAGAAAATATTCACGAGGCACAAATTCATTCCCAGCCCTTAAAAACGATGTATTCCATACCTGTTATCGTGTCACACGCCGATACTCTAAAATAAAATGAATATAAAAGACTTTTGTACGTATTTGGAATGCAAGCGCGAAAAAAAGCAGGTAAAACAATGCATTGATCGAGTCCACGTAGCGGAAGCACATCGAGTGGATCAAGCTTGAGCCTACGATAGTTTCCCAGCAGCGTGTTCACGCGCACCCTTCTTTTTATCCACGACCCATTTTATATTCGCACTCTTCTCTGTCTCCACCCATCCCTGCAGCCCTGGTCTTTTCTTTTCTTTATTCACGACCCCCTTCAGTCTCTTTCTACCTCATCATCCACCTCCTGCAGTACACACTCTTCTTCCTTTTTTCTCAATCGACCTGATGTATTGTCGCCTATACCTTTCCCCTTCGCCGCTCGCCCGTCGCGACGCCACCCCCCAGCTCTTCATTTTCGTACTGCAAGTTCGTATTGAATAGGAAACTTCTTCCACCTCTGCACGAGCTTACAATTTTTTTCAGAGTTGGCCGCTCATCAGTCCAGCGTTTTTGCTGCCGCTGGAAACTTTTCTCTCATTTTCTTTGTGCTCTTTTTTCTTCACTGCCCGGGAATGCTACTCTCACCAACGTACTCGGGCTTTTCCCGCTGTTCCCTATTGAGGGATGTTTCTTTTTTGCTCCCCTTTTGCCAAGTCGTAATTGAAAACAAGGAAGCGATTCTGGATCGAAATGATCGCTAACCTTATCATCCTGTAGATTTTCAACCGCGCGATTCGCCCCCCCCCCCCTTCTCCTTGCTTTGCTCCCCGTTCGTCGCAACCATTCGACAAAGAGAAAACGAAAGCCCTGGAAACAATTAAATTTTACTCCGCTGAGGGGAACCGAAAGAAATTAATGGCTTTCGGGTAGTAAGGAAATATCATTGTCGAGCTCTCAGGGTGGAATTGCTACGACCATTGTTTCGTACTCGCGGAGACATGATAGAGTCGATTTTTTACCATCTGTAGACGAACGCTTTCGATCATACTACCAAAGATAAACATGAAAAAAGCGAAGCTTGCAGGGAGTGCTTTAATCGAGATTTCAGCACGAGTGTCTTGAGCTGTCATAAATCTGCGAGTGGAAAAAGTGGAGTGTTTCGAGTTGATTCCATCGTTAAACGAATGAATTGTGAAGTCGATTACGGCACCTGGAGTAAAATTATTTACAGCTACCATTGCACAGTTATTGGGTCGCAGTTGGATCGCATTAATAATGGCTACCGCTATCCAATAAACGAGGTACTCCAGGGGCTGAATGCATTGTAACTCCGGCCCCTTCAACGTTGCATACCCCTACAAAAGATCGTTCTGCGATTCGCTGTGAGAAAACCATCAGCGATTTCCCTTCATTTTCAACCACGTTAACATTGTCGCTTCAGTGAATCTAGCACACCCAAGAAATGCATTAAGAGGGGACATACCTTTAGCCGAGAAAAAATGGCTAATTCTTGGTGATTTTTTTAAAGGAAAGACTTCTTCGCCATTTTTGGGACTGAGGGTATGTTTTATTACTACTTTTAGGAATAACACGATGTTTCTTTAGCATTAAAAATGCTTTTAAAACTGTATACGTTTGTTGAGGTAGGCTGGGTACCTTTAGAGGTCTGAGTTAGCTGGAAGTCACGCGAAACTAACGTCACCCCCACTTCACTGCCACTGTGTTGCAGTAGAGTGGGGGAAGCTGCGACATGCTGAATATCTGTGGTCGATTGAAAAATGCCCTGTTCCTATCCAATTCTAATGTTATTATTAATTCAAAAACTATATTACCTCAATATATCAATATTTATTGAAAAATAATAAAAACCAACTCATATTACATACGTGTACCTGTTTTTGATTGCACGAAAAGTCTGATTACCTTTTCAATGCCATGACATAGTTGCACTTTGTGTAATATTTGGAGATTTTTTTATTATCTTTTCAAAATGGCGAAGGTACGGCACGGTCTTCTAAACGGGTTACATCGGATGTTGTCAGGTTGCATGACACGTAGCCTCGACGGGATTAATCAGAAAAAACCAACGAAGGTTTTTCTTTCTTTAACACTCATACGCAAAATATGAGGGCAAAAAAAGTGAGAAATTTTGAAGATCGATGAAATGGGACGCTTTGAAACAAAAAGATTGAATCGCGCGAAAAAAAATGGTTACATTTTCCAATCGAAAATGATTTTTTTTAATTTACAAAAATATTTAGGGCCAAGTTTCAGACAATGAGGTGAGAAAGATTTATACCAAATTTCATCACAATTGGTGGATTAGTTTTGCAGCTAGTCACGCCAGTTTTTGAAAATGCAGTTTAAAGACCGTGCGATACATTCGCCAATTTTGAAGATCAATAAAAAAAAATACCATGTACCAGCCGAAAGTGGTCATAAAACATACCTTACGTCTCAACAATGCTGAAGAAAACTTGCCTTTGAAAAAAATCATGAAAATCCGGGAATTTTTCCTCACCTAAAGGTATCTCACCCCTTAAAGAAGTGTGTCGTTGTCGCCGTAACCCCCGAAGCAAATGGTCGTCCGAGTTGTCGTTGGTCGAGGTCGACGAAGCTTGCATCTACTTTCCGTATTCACTCGTCAACGTTCGAGAGTATTATCCAGCACCAAACCCACGGAAAGCTGTTCATGAGAATAGAGATGGTAGAGGTCGAAGAGAGAGAGCGAGAGAGAGAGATGCAAGGCTGGGTTCCAGATCGATATAGCTTGTCCCGCATAACCGCGAGACACAAGAGGGATAATGGAAACGTGTGCAATTCACCCTGAGCCCTCTTGTCCGGCTACGTCACCTGCACGACGAGAACCGAGGTTGCAAAAACGTCAAAAGCACATGTGACCAATCTCTTCTTCTTTCTTTCCCTGTTTTTTCCCTTCCTCATCCTACTGGTCAGACGTGCACCTCTCCATTTAACGCAATTGTCGTTCCGCTGTCCTGTGATTTACATGAACCTGGAGTAATGCTCCCTGCGAGTTTTATCCTCCTGGCTACTAGGCAAGATCCCTTTATGGCGACCCCAAATGGCAATGGCGAAATTTTCACTAAATGCATTCACGGATGGTTGCAGCATAGTCTCACACATGGATAGATGTTGTGACGACCTAATGATATGGATGCATTAGAGAATCACATGGAAATCAATGCTGACGTATGAAACCGACCCCTCGATTTCGACAACGTCAACATTGGCCATACCGCATTTATGGAAAATACACAATATTGATGCACATCCGATGACGAATTATGCTGGATGCAATTATCACAAATGATCGTCGTTTATTATCCTTGTCCATTCGCCCAAAAACGTGCCACTGATCTAACCTATCAAATTGCAAAGCAGGATCAATGAGTCCTAACAGCATGTTGTCCACTTCGATTTATGGCATTGGGGCACTCGAAATACTGTATTCAATTGTTCTAACGTCAATCATCCTAGACTGGCAACCATTTTTTAAATATTTGCGTGCCTTTATTAATTTAGGTACTGGAAGTTCCTTGGTAACTCATCAGTCGATTCTCACAATCCCTGGATGCTACTGCTACTTCGCGCAGCCCCGGGAGCCTGTTGTACTTGACACCCTGATACATCGTCTTCTCTAGATAGCTATACCAGCGCAAATGTGTACTTTCCAGTTAGTCTCGCGTACTCACTGCACGTTATCCCCTTCGCGCCACGTAGTTGGCTAATAGCACGAGCCCGTAAAAACCGACCAATGGATATTCTCTCGTCCTTTCATCCCTCTTGCCTCGTTTCGACCCCTTCGCTTAGAAGTCTCTCGACGATTTTTTGCTCATTGACGCAAACCTACCCTGATGCAAATTGATGATGATAATTATCGTACTTTTGGGTTTGCTTGGGAACACCAAATACGGTGCTTCGACCTCAAGGATTTTGCGAAAGGCATGTTTGACAGTTTTTTATTTATCCATTTATAGAGTCAATGCGAACGATGATCAGAGAGTTTCAGGCACGTCATATAACATCTCCGTAACTCATCTATTAGGACTGTCGTAATCGGCAATGATTTTGTCTTCTCTGGGTCACCAGATAATCAAACGAATCAATGCAAATGATACCCAATGTGTCAATGGAGAATACATTCTTGTAAATTTTGTATGGCTTTCAGTTTTGGGCTGCCTACGTTCCATGTGAATCACAATATCTCAATGCGGTCCAGCTGACTCTGGAGCAAGTTGACCTGATCAAGAGGCTGATCGAAAAGTATTCCCAGCATATGCAGTTTGCTGCGTCATCGAGGGGCAAGTCGAAACAATGTTCTTCACATGCACTGCCTCATTTTTTTATTCTTTTGGATGAAACAAGAATCCAAAGTGTATGTATTAGGATTCCGTAATAGTTTGTTTCTGCAATCATTTGAAAAATCAATGTTCAACCGATGTGTAGTTTTTATTATTGCATACGTTGTAGCACAATCATATGCTGCATCCTAATTTTGATGCCATGTAATAATTCCTAATCAAATAATCCAACGATACTACGGACCCCTAAAAAAAGAAATCCCAACACATGCGTCAAAAGCAAAGAGGTTGCTCTGTTTAATTGTTCGCATCGTTCTTTGCAGAAATTTTGGAAGCTCACTCGCGGGGTAGAATAGCTTCGTTGATCGGGGTCGAGGGCGGTCACAGCCTGGGAAGTAGTCTTGCCGTTCTAAGGACTCTGTATCAATTGGGCGTTCGTTACCTAACGCTCACGCACACGTGCAACACACCATGGGCGAAGAGCTCGTCCGTCGAACAGGAAGATGACGGTGACGGTACTTTTGAAATTTATAAATTCCAGTAATTAAAAAAAAACAATCTTCCTCCTATCCTAGCTTTGATTCAATTTTTTTTATTCAATATTTTGATTAAATATTTTTTCATCGGCATTTTGATTTAATATTTTTTCATCGTCCATCACTGTGTCAACGGTATGTTTTTTCTACCCAGGTGGAGGACTGACGAGTTTCGGTAAAGTAGTCGTTCGCGAAATGAACAGATTGGGAATGTTGATAGATCTAAGCCACACTGCAAGAGCGACCATGAGGGATGCCCTTAGGGCTAGCAAAGCACCTTTAATATTTTCACACTCGTCGGCATTTGCAATTTGCAATTCAACAAGAAACGTTCCCGACGATATACTCCAGCAGCTGGTAAGAACAAAAACATTTCTCCATTTTTGTCGTAAAAATATTAACATAAAGATAGAGAGAAAGGGCGAAAAAGAAATCCGGAAAAGTTCCGTCTGGACGTTCCCAAGTATGAAGGACAATCTACTGCACACCTTTTACAGTCAGAAGTCACTTTTTTGCACTATTTTTAAGCAAAATATATCAAATTCATCTCCGCCACTTTGCGACAAGTAAACCTTTGACTTTTTTAATCAAAAAAAAAGTATTCAAAAAGAATCATTATAGTATGAAATTTCTCGTTCAAAATACAAATATTACAAGAATTGCCATCGCCTCGTAAATTCTGGATCCTGTTATCTTTTATAATCTAATTTGAATTAAAATTTTATAAACTACCAAACAATATTCTCAAGAGTATCGTCCCCTCGCTGATCATCATGAGCAATATTGTATTTTTTTTATTTCCCTCAAGTTGTTCCACGTAACTTCCTCCTATTTCCCATTTCACTCTTCAATATCTGAATTTCCACCCCTACGATCTACAGAGGGATGAAAACATCGCGGTAGTAGAAGGGCTATGAGGATGGGAGTAGATAATTACCGAGCTCGCTGGCGAGTCTTCGAATAGTCTGAAACAATTACCACCCACGATTCCTTTCCATTCTCGGGTTTTCTACCCCATTAAGAAAGCCATCCCCCCAACGCCCAGCCCCCTTCCCGAGTTCGTTAAGGGGTTAAACTATAGCGGTTCCTCCACGCCCATATTCTACTCTCTCCGTACCTTTTTTTGCATCCGTTTGCCTCTTCACTATTCGTTCTCGTTCGAATTACCATTTCTCGTTCGCAGTTTTCCTGTTCTTACCTTGCGGCTCCGTCAAACAATTATTATCATTGTGATGGTGAAGCTCGAAAAACGCTCACGTTAACATTAATCTCCCTAAATGACTCGTGATAATTGGATGACGTTCGTAACCTACCCCCGATTGTTCCCCTTTTTCCGCGCGTTATCAACGCCATCGTCAAAAGCAGAATGATCACCGAACGATAATTCGAGACAGCGACTACGGAATTGCTCAATAAATAATTCATAGTTGATTTGGTGGATTATACGTGAGCGTTAGACATAAGCGATAAAACGAATACAGGTCAGCGAGAGTATAATATTGATGGTGAGATCGTTGTGAGCCACACCCGGAATTCTGGGCCGAGACGGTTAAAGGTCGATGAGTTCAGTAGATAAAGCCCGGAGGATACCTAATCGTGCTCCGTGTATAGGACTCGGTTAAAGCTTCCACCGTCTCGGCCGCGGAATCGCGAAGTGCGGTGGCAAAGTGCTTAAGCAGCCCGATGGGGAAAGATCCCCCAGTGCAACACGTTACTTCCACCGCTCGACGTAGTTTACGAAAGCTCAACGATAGCGGGAGGGTTGAAAGCTTCGCGCCTCAACCCGTATGCCCCACGTAGTGTCGGTAGATAAGGCCATTGTGCCGTTATTGCGGCTCGTTTAGAATTCAACCCCTCTCCCTTCGGGCCCCGCTAAAAAATTCGGGCACACATATGGAATTCATTGCACATCGCGGGATAATTGTTCCGCGGCTTCGAGATTATAGGGAAATTTTTAATCGACCCGATGTTCGGGTATGTCAAAATGGCAGAAAAGGTGGCATGTCGTGACATAACCGAGTGATGACATATCTCGCTGATAACATAAATGGCTCGTGGCAACCTGGCTAATGACGTATAGGGATGGTGACATGCCTGGCTAATGACATACCTAGCTGGTGGCATACCTGAGTGGTAACAAACCTGGCTGATGTCCTACGTGGCTGATATTATACATAGCTGATGACATACCGGGCTGATAACGTACGAAGCTAATGGCATACCTAGCTGGTGACAAACCTGATTGGTGACATTCCTGGCTGGTGACATATCTGGCTAGTGATATAGGTGGCTGATGACACACCTGCATGGGTATATACTTAGCTGATGCCATACCTTGCTGGTGACAACCCTGGATGGTGATATATCAGACTGATGACATACCTGGCTGCTGACCAGGTGTGTCAATCTAGCGGAAAACAAAATACTGACGAGCGAATCTGCTCGCAACGTGTAGAATAAAGGCCTGTGCATCCTTTGTCATCAGCCGCGTATGACATCAGCCCGGTATAGATGGGTGTACGTCTAGTGAACAGTGCACTGAAAGAACGTAACCTAAGCTGACTAGGTCCGTCATTGGAGGAGGCCACGAATTGTTTATTCACAAAATGAAATATTCAGCTACTTTGAGAACGATTTACTCCACTAAAATAACGATCCTCGCAATAATTCGATATGTTAGTGTTTCATCTCAACATATCGTTGGCCTCCCGTAAATTACCAAAGATCCTTGATGACACATGCTCTCTTTTTGTCCGGGTAGCACAAAATATATTCCTCGCTATTTGCGTTCCATAAACGTACGATCAGTTAGCCGCAGCCTTCGTAAAATTCGAGCAACAAAAATAGGATTCGATCCAGAAACAAAAATCGAACGCAATATGTAAAACGTGAAAGATGACGGGCGGAACGAATTTTCCTCCTACTGCGGGCGATGATTAATGCTCGAAAGGCGACGGCAACGATGAAACAGGCATTGAATGGATGAAGGGACAATGGGAGCCAACAACAAAGGAAACAAAGAGTGTGTGGGGAAGAGCGAATGGGATCTTGTTGAATCGAGTTGTCTGCAATTAGATAACAGTGCAGAATTCTATGAAGGCCAGGTATGCGGAGGCAAAGGGTGGAGAAGAAGAAATGACTGGAGGGCAAAAGGAAGCTGCCGAGCAGTAGACGTGAGAGGGCTGTATAAAGGACCATAAACGCTCGAATGAACCGAGTACAAACGGGTAAACGGACCGTGCGGATTATTGGTTTTATGACGGTTACCCGGTTTTCCGTAATATCTTACGCTTGTTGCAACGCCATCGCCATTACAAATGTGGATTCCCTCTACGCTATAAGCATCGCGTAAATCTTGTATGTTATATCTTTGAAGCAAAAAATGCAATAACGAATCAAGCGATTACTTCACGGTCATTCAATTAAAGAGTTTTGGGACAATTGACGATATTTGCTTTAATTTAAATTTGGTTTAAATGTATGAAGTGAATTCTTCGCCGTATACTAAATGCACCCTCTATATTTTAAATCGATCGGCTACACCGTTTCTATCAAATTGACGCTTGGAGAAACACTTTTTGATATAGGGAGTTGCCTATTTGCCATGATGCTAAGAGAGACGAAATTGTCATAATGTACTGAGTGATTTGACAGTTTTTCACTCAATACATTATGACAATTGCGTCATCAGTGTCATAATGTACTGAGTGATTTGACAGTTTTTCATAACATTTTAAACATTTTTTCACCCTATTTTGTGCGTAAAGCTGCCATCCAGCGATAAGCGTAGGCATCTGCCTATGTTAAACAGTGTCTCTTCAATTGTAAATTTGGAGCGTTCATTCAGTATATGACAAAGAATTTACTGTATAAATCTGAAATAAATGGTGACACATCGTCAATGGTCCCGAAACTCCTTAAGGCCTTAGGCCACAGTAACGGGTATAAAATCATGTGCGGATTTAACAATTTTTGTTCGTATGAAAAAGTGATTCGCTTATAAAATTAATTACACATCTATTTAGTATGAATACCAAGCTGTTAGAAAATATTTTTTTTTTTCGATGGACAAAATGGCCGACTACTAATATTTTCTTCTGTTATCTTTTTTTAGGTGCTCCGCGGCGTGACATTTAGCATCCACAATTTTTTACCGAGAACGAAAAACAAAAATTCTCGTCAATCTACATTAGAATACCTAGAGAAGTAGGTACGGTATTTAAAAAATATTGTTTTATATAAAAGTTGTAGGTATGTGAACTTAAGAAATGAATTTTCAGTGAAAAATTTCGTTATAACTGCTCATAAAATGAAATGTTTTCGATTAATCAGAAATTCCGTACGTACTTCTCTGTGAAAGGCAATTAGGAACATAGCTTTCGAATTTGAAGTAAATCGAGTGAAAATTGTTGAAGTTATTCGTCACGCCAATTGGAAAAAAACTGTTTCGAAAAGTTTCGAGTAGTCGACCATTTTGTACATCGAAAAAAAACATATATTTTTTCTAACAGCTCGATATTCATACTAAATAGATGTGTAATTAAGGATGTTGAGTCCCAAATCGCAAATGATGATAAAATTCTGAAAATTTGGTATGTTTTTGTATGAAGTATTTCAGAGGTCGTGTAAAAATTTCACGACAATTAGGAAGCTCGTTATTGAACAATTAACATTCACAAATTAAATGTTGTCTTATGGAAAGTGATGTAACTTTGCACTAAGTTTTTTTGTTGACCTCTCAATTTTGTAAAATCTACAATATACTGGAAACAACGGAAACAAAACGAAGTTTATTGATAAATTTTTTTTTCATTTCTTTTAAAAATTGTTCTTAACGAAATGTTAATTTTTTAATAACGAGCTTCCTAATCGTCGTGAAATTTTAACACGACCTCTTAAATACTTCATACAAAAACATACCAAATTTTCAGAATTTTCTTATCATTTTTTATTTCAACCCTTAAGGAGGTTGAAGTAATGATGATAGAATTCTGAACATTTGGTATGTTTTTACATGAAGTATTCAGGAGGTAGTGTAAAAATTTCATGACGATTAAGAAGCTATTTATTGAACAATTAACATTAACATGTTCCATAGGGACTCAACATCCTTAATTTTATGAGTGAATCACTTTTTCATACGAAAAAAAATTGTTAAATTCGCACATGATTTTTTACCCGTTACTGTGGCCTAAGGCCTTAGTATCTATTGGGTCAGAAGCGAAGAGACTAAAAACCTTGTTTGATCGATCCTCAGGGATATACTGCAAAAACTGACAGGCGGCTTTGGCGACCAGCTGCTAACGATGGCAACCAACGTTAGCCTGCGTCAATGCTTGAATGGGTGACCGTTCAGCTGCACTCTCGTTTGCATGCAGGAATCGTTCGGCACAGGCAACAGTTCGGCAATCGGAATGTATCGGCACAGGTTTTATCCAGCTTCCCTGTGCCCTCGTATTACTATCTAAATCTAACGCGATACGTTATTGCATTACATAGTAGATACACAGTAGATAGTATCATTTTGAAATGTATAAGGTCGTAAACTTTCAGAAGAGCATACGAAGGAACATTAGAAATTAATGGAGACGGCCTAGAGCCCGGAAAAAAGTGAAGTTCAACCATTTTTTATGGATACCCAGTTGATAAAATGAAAATTCTGTTCACTGACATTTATTCTACATATTTTTAAGTATCTTCACAATTTTTTTACTTTATTTTGTAACAAAATGGCGGCGCTGAAGCTGAATGAAGCGCGTCACCATTAGCTACAGTTCTCCTTCAATTTTTCACCCCGAACGCAAGCTCAATTTAACCGGGATTCTAGATAAGATTTGCCTTCGAAGTACGTAGGGAAATAAAAACTATCATTTTTGGCAAAAGAGGTGCATGTTTGAAAGAGACAATTATTTTTGGTAAACAAAAATCAGCGGTTATTTTTTTTCTTCAAGTTTTCAATATATCAGCTTCTCCTACTTCCTTCGAAGTTGAGTTGTGCGAAATTTGGTTCGAAAAAAGTGTTCAAGTCAATCGGTGGAGAATTGGACGGCAGGACACTATTAGAAGTGATTTCATCCAACTTGAACGCCACCAATTCGTTGCAAAATGTGAAGAAAAAAAAGTACTTAAAGGTCTGAAGAACAAAGGTCACTAAATAGAGCTTCCATTCTATCAATTGGCTATCCACAAAAAATGGTCGAAATTCACTTTTTCCGGACTCTAGACTGGCATCTTCACTGAAATTCGGATCACGCTGTACGTTACATATTTATGGGCATTAATGAGCCGCTAATTAGGCCGGAATCACGAGGCTGCAAGTAAGCAATCAGGGACGAAGGATAATTAGCAACCTTGAAAATGAGCATAAAGCGATCAAAGCGGCTTTTATCCACTCAGCCCCTTTCAAACGATGCAAATCAACCGCCAGTATGGCAACGTCATAGGATTATGCAAACTCGTACTGTCAAGTGTAGATTACCTGCGATGCTCGTTCATTGAATTTACCCACGGTACCTCAAGTAGCTTCAGTGGCCACCCTCTATACTCTGTACTCTGCTTGCCCACCAAGAGTACTAATTGCGCACTCGTCGAGCAACAACCCCATTTTCGATTGCCAAAAATATCTGCTGGGCGTCATTGGGATACCTGTACTGCACCTGAGAAACGTAATTATTATCCAGCTCCAGCTGGATGATAATTACGATTGATTCTTTCTTTTTGAAATTCTCGACGCCAGTGCACTATCGTCGCAGATGTTCTTGCTGTAGCCAGTATCCGGGTGGCTACAAGAATATAGAGAATATCTGGGAATTGATTCGCGGAAAGTTTCCCGAACAAAATTTCTCAATAACAATTGCACGAATAAACAATTTCTCCAATATAATTTTCCGAAAGAGCAATTCTGTGAAAATTATTTCTCGAATACAATATTGCCGTGGACAATTTCCCGAATGAACAATTCCTTGAATTAAATATTTTCCGAAGAAATATCTTCGACGATATTTTCGGGGAAGCAATTTTCCCGGGTCAAATTTTCCTTGCATTCATTTTCCTGTTATTGCTTTCGGCATTAACAGACGCCAGAAATATACTTACGTCCCTCCACTTAGCATAACCCAGAACCAACGATGTGAACGTGGGTTCTGACCTGTTCTTCTTTGTTTCTTTTATCTTTAAAAATGTTTATTTATTTCATTACTTAAAACTTTTTAAGTTGTATTTTGACTTTTTTTTAACTTCTTATATTTATATTTAACCCAAACAAACCCAAACAAAAAATTGTCCATTCGAGAAATTATCCATTCTTCGTTCGGCAAATTGGTCTCGAAGAGTTTTCCTCAAACGCTGGAAATGATCTCGATAGTGCAGAGATACTAAAGGCATCCCGAAAATAATTTATAGATTAAAAAAACATATGAAAAGAATACATATAATAATATCAACAATATAGTTATTCTGAAAATAATATAATCGACGCATACTCCGAATATCGTGGATAACGGAAATTATCATACACATTGTTTCATCTCGCATTCCTCACGAAATTACACAATTAATTATCAACATACCCATAAAATATCAACATTAACGATAAAGATCGATATTATCGATAAAAACGCAATATTATCAATTTAAAAAAATCAATATTACCGACAGAAGTCAATATTATCGATGAAACAACAATATGATCGAATAAAACCCAATATTGCCGATAAAAAATTAATATTATCTACAAAACTTTGAAACTATCTAGGTTATCTGGAAAATATCTAGATCAGCTGAATGGGTAATCCAGATTACCGATGAAATATAAACAATGTCGACAAAAGATCACTATTATCGATAAAAAATCAATATTCTCCATACAAACTCAATATTGTCGACAAAATGATCAATAAAAAAACCAATATTATTTTTTTTAATCAATATTACGGATAAAACCACGCTTATTGATAAAAAACCCACATCGATAAAAATCAACATTGTCACTTTAAAAAATCAACAATCAATCGTCAAAATTATCTACAAAACTTGGTAAATTGTCTGGATTATCTGAAAAACATCTAGACCATGTAACGTCATATCTCTCCAACACAACTCCGAAAACTCGATACATCGGATTCATCTTATTTGACTGCTCGCACGATGACCGAGCGTCGAGCATTTGGAATATTCACTATTAATCACTCTCGTCTGGCCACATCCTGATATTTCCACTGGTACTCGCGCGAAATTCAATAACCACGAGAACGACACACATACAATATTTCCGCTCGATAGTACGTGTTTGGTCCTCGACGACAAATAATCGTGCATTGTTTTAACAACAGGACCTTTCATCGATCCGCAAACTGTTGGTTCGGTGGCAATATTAATTGGCCAACGACAATTAGCAACGTTCATTAGCCTCGAATACAAAATATGACCACAAGATATGACCATGATAATCGCCTGAATCGAAAGTGTCATACACCCCCGTTTTCACTTTGTTGTTGTATTTAGAGTTTCTATTTGTTGTTTTAATGCGGAATTTTGAATATTACACCTGCATACGGATAAGCGGTACAATAACGAAATGCCTTTTTACCATCTTCACCCCACGAGTATACTCGGGGACACACGCAGAAAGAACTAACGTTCAGCCCTCACAGGGATATTCATGAGGCAACTACGCGAAGACAAGCAACACCTCCCAAAGGCAACACCCTCCCAGGAATATACACAAAGTGAAAGGGAGTCTCTGGTGCAGAGAAGTTGAAAGGAAACAACGTGCACGAATAAACGTCTACCTGCTCTCACCCCCGCGAGCTTTTATGGCACGTAGTTCGACTGCGTCGCGGATTCGACCTTAGGACAAAACTTTTTTCATAAAGAAGAAAAAGAATAAGAAAATGAATATGTGACGCGGTTAAGACTCTCGTGGACCCCTGCGGTTTTATAATCTTCGACCGTTCGCAGCTGATATACACGGAGAGAATTTTTTAGTAATTTTTACTGTGAAATCACAGTAACTCGGTGACAAATGTGCAACTCTTCATGTTTTTAGGAAATAAATTATAAATTTTCATGGAAATGAATCAAAATTTACTTTTACGTAACAGAAATTTAAAATATTTTCCAGAATTTTTACTGAAATTAATAGTAAAATTTCATGAAACGTAAAGATTACGACAATAAGTTAAAAAAGTGCTAATATAAATAAAATTTTTCAGTGGAATATTGAGAAATTTGCGTGTTTTCCATAAAAATTTAAAAAAGGAAGCCGAAATTTTCCGTGCGTCCACCGGAATTTTACGTTCTTTATAGTAAAATCAGTTAGGGCTAGGTCGCCTGACCGTACGCGTGAGCTCTGTGTGCGAGCGTGCGTATACGTGAACGCAAGCTGTGAGAGTGTGCTTGTGTATGACGCAGTATGACGAGCACGAACGACGCCGACCCGCGTTGCTTAGCAACAGCGGTACCGCGCATGCGCATTATAGTACAAAGCATGGGCCAAGAAAGCCTCGTGGTCTCGTGCAGTCTAACGTGTTCTGCGCAGTTCTACGCAAGAAAATAAAGAAGCGTGAAAAGAAACTTCGATAAAGGACGTCTACAATGGTACGGAAAGATGATATGCTAAAATAAGTCGCAATCAAGAACACAACTGTTCAGAAAACGCCGATGAAAAAAGTATTTATTTAATCATAGGGAATTAATTTTTCGCTAGGGATTTTAGAAATTTCAAGTTTGTCCAGGTTATTTTTACTGTAGAAACTTGGAATTTTTGAGGCAGCCCATTGTTAAAATTCTACATGAGAATGTGTCAGAATTTTTACTGAAAGAAATGTAAAAAATTATGCTAGTTGCTTAAATTTTTACATGAATAAAAGCAAAATATTAAAAGCTAGTGTCAATTTTTGACTATGTGCACATTTGTCACCGGTTTCAAATTTTTAATGTAATTTTTACGGAGATTTCACCGTAAAAAATACTTAAAAAATCTCTCCGTGTAACAAACGTTAGGAAAAAAATGGCTGAGGGCGCAAAACGGTAGGGAAAAGTTATAAAGGGTGTCATTCCGAAAAGCCCATACTTCCGATTAATTTGGAATTTCGTGTATCCATGTATTTTGACTCGCTGATTACGAATATCATAGTGAAAATACCCGCAAATTTTATTTTCAAGGTCAACACTCACGATACCGATTTTTTAACAGTTTTTCTATTTTATTTCAGTAAATATTCATGTTAGAGAAAAATGTTTCGTATCAAAGTTATAGCCTGTGAAAATATTGATCTTTTATGTTCCATACAGTTTCGAGAAAAATGGGATAATGGTCCACGTTATCGTTCTCATCTCCAATGTATAGTACACGAAAAAATAAACATTTTTGCAATTTGAATTTTTTTTATATCTCGTACCCTTAAAACGTTATCGACGAAAAACGAAAAACATCCCCATTTTTGAGGGTGCGTTTTACCGATTAAAACCGTTTTTCCGCTGATAAAAAAAAATGCGTGGCTCTTAGTTTTTGATAGTCTTCCACATGAAAAAGTTTCAGCAGCATCGGAGGAGGACTCCAAAGTGATGTTCCTCGTAAGTCTAAAAAACGATGAAGAATTCCGATGTTCAACGTAAGAAAACAAAAATTTGCGTAATTACAGTAACTACCGTTGTGCGTAGCCGTTTTTTAAAGTTTAGTATCTTTTAAATAGGTTGGACCGGTCCAGGTGCGTCAGATGACGGTTTATGCATTTTTTCTTCAATGACCCTCAAAAAAATTCATACGAGGAATAGATTTATTCTGTAGCTGCTGATTTTTCATAAAATGTATAATTAAATGACAAAATCATGCATTTTAATATTTTCTTTACGCGAATAATCCAAACTTTTTGTCACTGCCAACTTGAAAAAGTATAACATTATCAATGATTATTATGAAAAAAACTGCGTCCGATAATGTTTTATACAACTCAGAATTAAATAAAGCATTACTTTATTGGTGTTTTGAGGTGAATCATTTTTTTTTTAATCGTAAAGACTCAGTATAGTCTAGACGATACCACATATAATTTGTTTTCACCTTTTTTGTTTGTGGCTAATGCTCTAACCTCCTTAAGGAGGTACGATTATTACTACGAACCCAACTTTCGGATTTGACATTTTTATATGATTTTGACGAATACTTTTTGCGCCTATTGCCAAAATTTGCGCTATTTTGACCGTTCAGTTTTTTCGGAATAAAACTGCAAAGTCGAGCACTTTGAGTTACCGAAGCATGTCGTCTTATGGCGACCGTCAACCGGAAGTGCGGTGATCGTGGTTTTTCTGCTCACGTATCCAACTAAACACGTAGGAAAACTGAAATTCTATAGATTCGATATAATAGATATCGTAAAAAATATGAAAATCAATCTTCACCGTGTAGTTAAAGCACTCATTACAAGAAAGTTTCCATTTCCGGTTGAAAATAGTCAGAACGACGAAATAGCACCCACAGACTTAGCAACGTCGCGAGTGACAGCTGATGCGTTTGGCGAACATAACCCAGCTTTGTTTTGAAATTAATTTGAATAGAAGCCGCCACAAAATATGCAAACAACAATTTATGGAGTTTTATCATTTATCACGTATCAATAATATGTATAATTATATTCTGCCTATCGTGTTAATTCCGCGAAGGTAATTCAAGCCTATTTTAATAGGCTTGAATTTCATTACGTTAATATTATTACGAAGATTACTACCGCGTCGTTGACAATCTAATTTTTCAGGTTTTATTTGTTCGCGTGCAATAAATTTATCATTTACCACAACATTTGACACACTATAATCGATAATACGAATAATCAACATAAGTAAACGTCAATCAGAGCAGCTGTGGGTAAAATTAATTTAGACTCTTTTTTGACCCCGTGGAAGTGATCGTACCTCCTTAAGCCCCCGAATATAAGTAAAAATGTCGCCAAAATTGCCCTTTGTTTGACCAACCTCCATTTTGTGATTTTTTCAGAAAAAAGCTACGTATAGAGAGAACTACATTTATATAGATTCCGAAACTTTTCTATTTTTATTTTCCAGACCAACCATTCTCAAATAATCGATCGAGTCGTTGGGCCACATTTTTTATGCAGAGGCTCTATTATCCCTCAGTAACGTTGTTCATTTTCAATTCTTTTTCATAAAAATTTACAAGAAACAAGTTCAATGTATGCTCAATATCATACCGTTTATCCAAATCCCAACTAAATAACCTAGTAGACAAAAGAATGAGAAAAAACTACCTTTTTCAGAGTCTGGGTAGGGAGCAATAGGAAAAAATTCAACTGGGAAGAGCAGTACGTGAAAAACTGCAAGAGTTGGTATATTGAAACTCAGAAAACTCAGGAAATACCCATGTACAGTGAAGCACACGTTTTCTATACATCTAAAAAAACACATTTTTCATTTAGATCAATGCACACTCGTAATCACATCGCCAAATATAAAAATATTTTTAAAAAAATAATAAAAAATATTAAAAAGCCATATACGATGAAAACTAATAAAAGTAATAAAAGTTCATTTATGTTGAACATTTATTAAAGAGCTTTTCAAATACCAAAGTTTCCGAAAAAAGCTTCAACCGCTTCTATGCCAATTTTGCTCAAGCAAACAGAAAACATTTCCAAAAACAATAAATTCCATCTCAGCATCGTATTGTAACCCTGACAACTTGATTTAAACTTGAAAAAAAAACGAAAATGTACCAAGAGACACCGCAATTTTATTATATTAATAAAATGCCTCGCTCTAATGACCTGTTTGCTCAACCACCCATTCAACTGTGCGATCAATTGATCGATAAATACCTACCTACTAATGGCTACGTAAAACGCAGATCTGCGTTAAAGCGTTACTTTATTGGCATTTTGTTTTTTTTTTTTCATACAGGCTGCAAATGGTGGTCTGGTGATGGTGACGTTCTACAATTATTTCGTAAAATGCGGACCAGATGCTAGCGTGGCTGACGTTGCCGAGCACATTTATCACATTAGGAAACTAATTGGAGTGGAACACATTGGAGTCGGGGGCGATTTCGACGGTATCAACAAGTACGTTCCCAGTTTTTCAATGCTGTGCCACAGTGATGGAACAGGCCGCTTTTATTACGCAATATCGACGTGGTATTTTGATTTTGCGAATGAGGAATTGAATTCCCTTTTGAGGTTCACGTAATTGCATCGAATCGGTCTGTCCAACACAACTTTGGAGATCCCTAGAGTTACGCGAAAATTTTGTTCGTGGTCGTTTTGAATACACGCCACGGAAATAAACGGTGACAAATGTGAAAATAATTTGGCCTTAAGGGGAGAAAAAAATTGAAATTTTGGAAAATTTATGACAATGTTCGAAAACGTCGAAAAATCCGATGTAGAAAAAATGTCCGTGTGCTTACAGATTTTTTTGTACGGGCCAAAACTTCTACAGTTTTGAGACACGTAGCTAAATTTTGTACAGCGATAGTGTATTAAAGAAAGCGTGTCCTAAATGAACTTCGTGAAAATCGATGAAAGGCTTAAAATTTTAAGGCACTTTTATTTTTCGCAGCGATATTTTTTTACCTCGCTAACTTTCGCACTTTTTGAGATATCTGGTTGAATTTTTGTATGAAAATAGAATATCGCAGACGGTATGTTCGGATAAAATTTGACGGAAATCGGTGGAAGAGTTTGCATTTCGAGGTTTAAATTTTCGAAAAATATGTTTACGGTGTAAAATTCCCGAAATTGCAGATACCTGAATGATTTTTGGCATACAAATGGAAGAACAGAGTGTGGATGTAGTGATATAATTTAAGGGGTGATAACAACCTGTGGAAGCGAAATGAAGGGTCATTTCCTCCAATTTATTTTATAAAAACGGAGCGGTATTTTTAAATTCGGTTTGCAATACATATTTATATGAGTCTTGAAGTACAGGACATTTTTTCATTCTCAATTATTAAAAAAAAAACAAAATGGCGCAGTGGCTGATGATAGGAAACTCTTTTTTGTGACCTACATCGGCGGGAATCTACAAGTCACAATTTTCAATCTAGAACAAAAGTCAAAAAAGGTTTTGAAAAACAGTTTCAAAATCTAGTGAAGTACGTAGGATTTTTGAGAAATATAGATTTTTACTAAAATTACACGAATATGAAGGAATTTTTTTTTCGTGAAAACACCCGTCATAAAATCGTTAAATTTTAATTGGTCAGAAAAATCCTACGTGCTCTACTAGAAAATGTTATTTGAAAGCTAGTTAAAATTTGGGTTCGATCAGTTAAAAATTGACGACGCCAGTTTTCCGCCCGACTCGAAAAACATGGTTTTTAGAAAAACGCTTTTAGAGTTTCGTGTGTTCTAGGGAACTTTTTAGCGTCAGCTGTTATTCTTGTTTGAGAATTCGGGTAGTGACGATATCTAGTGACCGAATTAAAAAAATCAATAAGTACCGGCATCGACGATATGTATTCGCCGCTCTAATGACCTCTAAATTTAAAAAGTGAGCATTCGAAGATCGCTTTCAAATTATCTGCAAATCAGCACCATGATCTCACTCGATAAAACGAATTTTTCGACCCACATAAGACCTTTGGATATCATTTTTGGATAGTTAAGGAGGTACGATCATTACTACGAATCCATCTTTCGGATTTGAAATTTTTATATGACTTTGAGATACTTTATCCGCCTATTGCCAAAATTTGAGCTATTTTGACCGTTCAGTTTTTTCGCAATAAAACTGCAAAGTCGAGCACTTTGAGTTAGCGAAGCACGTCGTCTTATGGAGACGATCAACCGGAAGTGCGGAGATCGTGGTTTTTCACTACATTACAAGAAAGTTTCAATTTCCGGTTGAAAATGGTCAGAACGACGAAATATCACCCACACACTTAGCAACGTCAACGAGCTTTGTTTTGAAATTAATTTGAATAGAAGCCGCCACAAAATATGCAAACAACAATTTATGGAGTTTTATCATTTATCGTGTATCAATAATATGTATAATTATATTCTGCCTTTCGTGTTAATTCCACTCAGGTAATTCAAGCCTGTTTTAATAGGTTGCTCGCTGATTTTTTTTCTATTTTTAGTCTGTCTTTATGGTGGATATGTTAATATTATTATTACGAAGATTACTACCGAGTCGTTGACAATCTAATTTTTCAGTTTTTACTTGATCACGTGCAATAAATTCATCATTTACACCATTTGGCACACTATAATCGATAATACGAATAATCAACATAAGTAAACATCAATCAAAGCAGCTGTGGGTAAAATAAATTTAGACTCTTTTTTGATCCCGTAGAAGTGATCGTACCTCCTTAAGGGAAGTTTTAAGCTAGAAAAATGTACAGGGTGTTATTATTCCTTAAGGGGTTACCCCCACTTGCGATTTTGAAAAAATCGATTTTTTTTTATTGCATTTTTTTGAAGTATAAGTATCTGAGAATATGTCCTGAAAATTTCAAGTAGATCCGAACAAAATTGACTGAGATATGAGCGTTGAAAGAGAAGAATCCGTGAATTGAAGAACTGAAATTGAAACTTTAAACGCGTTTTTCTCAAAATGGCATTTCTGAAGTCAGTGACCAAGATTACTCGAACACTAATGAACCGATCTTCTTGAAATTTTGCAGGCTTATTTAATACATAAAAATGTAGTCTTTAATCGTTCGATTTTTTTTTTCGAAAAAAAATGGCCGTTTTATAGCCAAAAAACGGCCGTTTTTTTTCGTTAAAATCGAACCATTAACTTTGACTGTCCGCCATTTTGTGAAAAATGAATATTTTTTAAAATCCTTCGATTAAAGACTAGTTTATACTTATATTTGACTAAATCCATCCGCATTTTTTTTCGGATGATCCACTTTGCCGCAATGTTGGTCACCGCAAACCGTGTATATAAAAACATTATTTCATTGACGGCCATTTGCCACTAAACAATGTAATATTTTTCAATAAAAAAATTACTGAAAGTTCTTCAAGATGTGTTCTTTAAGATGGTATATTGATCGATTAAAAAAGTTTTGTAGCTTTCTTTAAAAAAATTCATGAAAAAGGCTTTTTTTGCGCTACGAGTGGGGGTAACGCGTTAAGGAGATTCAATTTTCAATCTTTTAAATGGTCCCGGTGTGTCGAAATAAAAGTGTTTCCTAAACACAACATAACATAATTATGTGCGCGTTGTTTAAGCAGAAAAATGGTTCAAACGATGAATCGTGATCCTGAAGATAATAATAAGTTGTTATCAATTATTAACGAGGTTTTTTTCGTTTCTTAGAATCTCCGCAACCGCTCGGACATCCAGCCAATATTAATAATAAACTGTGAATGATTATTGCTGGAATGTAAATTTACCTACAGAATCGATTGCTTTCCATCGTTTAATCGCTTTCGTCCCTCCGAGGCACCCATAAACTTTCGCCCATTTCGACCGAATGTTTGTCGAAGATTGTCTAAGCGTCGCTCTGTTTGCAGAACTCCTCGCGGCCTCGAGGACGTCTCCAGGTACCCCGAACTCTTCGCCGAACTTTTGAGAAGTGGCAAGTGGAACGTCGTTGACTTGAAGAAAGTTGCCGGTCTCAATTTGCTCAGGGTACTCGGCGAGGTGAGTTCGACCCTTGCACGGTCAAGAAGACTCTTAACTTTTCCAGCGACTTGTACGATCCTCGAGAGACGCGCAAAAAAAATACCGTAATTTGAAAAGTTTTTTTTATGCGTTTTGTTCAATCAAAATTGCTTCTTTTTCCCAAGGAA
Source organism: Ophion costatus (assembly GCA_951751655.1). Lineage (NCBI taxonomy): Eukaryota > Metazoa > Arthropoda > Insecta > Hymenoptera > Ichneumonidae > Ophion > Ophion costatus. Next base: position 35,414,453 of record OX632359.1, on the reverse strand, counting down.
ACTGCAGTAAAGAGAATCGTTAAAAATTATAGGACTCTACGGAAGTTTATAAATCTCGACAAGTACGGATACAAATTGGAGTACTGGAACGTTTAAAAAAAGATTTCGTACGTTCAATGTTTATTCGACAAATAACACTTCAATGACTATCGTATTTTTTTTACTTTAATGGACGGAGATTTATCCCTGAAGGCTAGCAGTTTTTTTGTTTTATTCCAAGTATGCTCGATTCAAAATTCACGTGCCACAAAAACGGTCTCTAAATTAATTAGAAATAATGAAAACGTAATGAAACTTTAAAGATTGACCCTAAAAACTTAAAAAACTTTTTTTTTGTCTCGTCTGAACTGAAAATTCATTTTTTTAATCTAAATATCTCAATAATGAATTAAAATTTCTCGTCTAATCGAGTATTTATAATTATTCCATTTTGAGAGAGTTTTCTACTTTGTTGGGTCAGAAAATGTTCGATTTTTCACCAATGTTTTATGCGAAAAATATTAAATACAGAATGTTGAAATTTGGTACGTTTACTGAGCCGTCTTTATTGAGCATGATAATATTTTTCAAAATTCGACAAAACATGGTACTGGGCGTGGGAGGAGCCACGTATTGCGGAGGTCCTGGACAAGTGATCTGCAGCGAAAAAATCGAACGAGCCTTTACTTTGTACAATATTACGTATAAGTCGAACTAGAATCAAGAAAAATTGAAAAATAAAAATAGTAAGCGATCGAATGGGATGTTCAGTTTTTTACCTAAACTTTTGCACTTTTTTGTTCATAAAATAAAAACGTTTCAATATTTTTGGATGATTCTAGTTAAACTAATAAAGACGTTTGTTGTACACATGCCTGCCAAATTTCATAACTTCTGCTCATATTGAGCGTGTGGGAGCACTTCCGCAAACTTGGATCACGTGGTTTCGAAAAAAACGCGTTAACGGGACATATACACCTAGGAGCCGGAAAAAGAGGTGACATTCTTGTGAATTTTTCCGAGGAAAACTATTTGAAATTTCGGATTGTGGTTTTAATTATCTAAAAGTATATACATGCAAAAATATTTTTTATTTTCTTTATTTAAAAATATCAAAAATATACAAGGTTATTGTATGATCCTTGGAGCGTCGTAAAAAAATCGGTACCCAAAATTTCTCGGACACCAATGAACCGATTGCCTTGAGGTTTTTTGTGGTTATTCTATACACCATTATCTAGTACTTGTCATAGGATTTTTTTTCTGTTACTTAGTTTTTGTTTTATAAGCAAAATAATAACTAATTTTTGGCCCAAAAATCACTATTTATGTTCAAACGTCCGCCATTTTGTCAGAAATCGATATTTTCAAAATCGGCTATGACAAGTACTGGATAATGGTGTATAGAATAGCCACAAAAAACCTCAAGGCAATCGGTTCATTGGTTTTCGAAAAATGTTGGGCGCCGATTTTCTTTACGACGCTCCAAGGATCATACAATACCCTTGTATATTTTTGATATTTTTAAATAAAGAAAATTAAACATATTTTCGAATGTATATACTTTTAGATAATTAAAACCCCAATCCAAAATTTCAAAGTTTTCCTTGAAAAAATTCACAAAAATGACCTTTTTCCGGCTCCTAGGTGTATATCTGCCCTTAAAGTTAAACCGAAGTTTATAAGTGAATAAAATAAAAAGTTTCACACGTACACCTAATCTGCGATGCCAGGGAGTCCAACTTCCTCTTCTTCAAAAAGTTCCAATGTAGCAAAATTCAAAAAAATGTCCCCAACAAAATAAAAACCTCCCTGAACTAAATTATTCAATTAAATTTTTTTATTCGATACCTGATTGTTACCTACATTGATATTCACGATGTTAAAGATTGCATCGTAGGAATGCGACGAGAATTATTTTTTTTATTTTTTCTCTTCTTCCCTTTCATCACACAAAATTTTATCGTGCAAATTTGTCCTGTAGACCTCTAATGAGGATCCGAGGAAACATTTCAGTGACTTTGGTACCACAAACTTGCCAGAAAAAAATCTGTGCTACGAAATTGTTGCGATGATGTTTGAAAAAGTAAAAATATATGTTTGTTTCCCGCGTTTTCCAGGTCGAAAAGGTGAGGGACGAGATGAGAGCAGCGGGTATAAGGCCGTCGGAGGAATTTCACGAGTCCCCAGACACGACGGGCAACTGTGCGCTGGACATAAATTCGGTGCAGCGCGTCACCGAGGTCTGACCATGTACCCTCGCTATCCACTTCTTCCCGTTCCCTGTCTCCGAGAGAGGGCGCGACTATTCGAGTAGACCCTCTCGGCAGCACGCTCAAAGGCTCATCGTGTCGTTTCTGCAACGTCGCGAGTCACTCGTCGTCCGAGTGACAATTTCTTCGTCGAAAGAATTTAAAAAAACGGCAGATAAAAAAACGCAAACTCCAATGAGCATCTTGCACATCAGCTAACCCTGTAACTACTTCGTCGTCAATTGCTCATTTCTTAGACTCACTTTTGTTTCTTCCACCGTGATACCGTCACGGAAAAAAACAAATCCTTTTCTACCTTGAACGAACGAAAAGCAAAAAAAAAATGAAAGAAAACATCGTGCGATGAAAGTGGGGATGGGCTTTTGCCGGATTTACCAGACGATGATAAATCGGAAGAAAGATAATGAACACTTTCTGCAACGAAGGCAGACCAGAATTGGCGTGACGAATTGAAAGAAATCGGCGATTGTGGCTGCCGAATGTCAAAGCCGAATCAAATTAGTCGACCATCCGAGAGTTGATCGAATCAACGACATACCGTGATCGATCTTCCGATCGATGACAGATTTGGGTTCCGCGATGCCTGCGCAGCTTCGGAACTGTCCCTAACCTCGAAAAGCGTGTCGCCCGAAACGACCAATGGGGGGAGTCGAAAAATCGCGCGGAGCGTCAAGACAATCGATACCAAAGAGAAGAAAAGAAAATGAAACGAAAAATGTCCGTGTGTACAGGATCCGATCGTCGATTTGATAAACTTGGTGGAGCTCTTCGCGAATTTTTCATTCGTCCGATCTCTGAAAAAAAAGAAATCTACCTGTCTTGTGTGCACTTATTTCGTAGTCCGTGCTGGGACTATCATCCGCTGCGGTATTATCGAGAAGGGGAACAGTGTCGTTCCGCGTTTCGAGGCGAAAACAAGTCCGAGCGATCGAGAGACAAGAATCAAAAAGAAACGAAAAGGGATCGTTTCCCGCACGGACGACACCGCAAAAGCCCCTTTTTTCAGGGGTTGGTCAAAGTATACAGAATCAAACACCGTTGTATCTAAACAACGGATTCTATGAATAAATGTTTCTATTGTAAAGAATATCATCAATCTCGTCTTGTTGATTTAGCAAACCTGTCTTTCGTCGTTCCTCTCATCAGCCCCTGCATGTCGGCAACGAAAACGGTGAAACTACGAATTCTTGACATCGAAGGACGGACTTCGACTTAAATACAAGACTTCAACTCAAAATACTTACAACAATTAATATACTATATAATATAATACGAAGAATTGATCTTCCGCCCACTGGTCGATGCGCCAGCCAGAGCACGGCTAAGCGGTCACCCCACTCCCAGTGTTGACCGCGCGTAGCACCGCTTAACAGTAGTTATCGCCGGAGCCGCACTCTGACCGCCCATCCGCCGATGTCGATCCATTAAAGCAGTATATAGTCTCGAGACCTGAATTTCAGGAATTTTCTCGGGCTTGATAGAAATATATATATATATATATTTCTAGACGATTTTTTAGTCCTTTTATTAATGTTTCAAGAACGTACAAAAAAAAGTATGTGAAAAAAGATCGAAAAAATGATGGGCCTGTAAATGTGACCGTGAAAAAACTGGTTGAAACGGTTGACATGATTCCAAAGCTCCCGTTCATCTGAAATAGAAATAAAACCAATTTTCATCATCGATAAGAATGTCATATGTCAGGGACGAAAGAGAAAAAAAAATGGCGACTGTCTGAAAAAGAGTTAATTTTTCGCCCTATTTTTTTCAGTTTGAAGTTTTTTGTAATAGTGATAAAGATAATTTTGCAATGCCCGAGGTAGGGACAATAGTTACGAATTTAATATAGACTGAAGATCCATACCAAATTTGAAGTCGATCGGTTGAATAAAACTCGAGATTTCATGTCAATCAGATTGAAAAGAGTTGTTTCGAGAAAAAAACGGGTTTAACGTTTTGACTACATTTTCGGACGACCGCACCTACCTAAGTGGTATAAGAGTGTTATACTAACGTTATATTGATCGGCCATTCTTGCCTCTCGAGGTGTGCCTTCCTCGACTTCGAAATTATAATTTTCCGAAGCTCGTTCTTCTCTGCGAGCAGTTCTAGCTTCTTTAGAAGCTTCTAAAGTTCGTAACTCCGACCCGTCGATTCTATTCTGGTCTCGATTGTTGGCATATATATTGGGGACTTTGGAATTCTCCTTTGAGAACATATTCTTAAGAATACTTTAAGAAAATGCCAAAAAAGTCGATTTTTTCACTTCTAGACTAGATTTCGCAAACGCATCAACAATTGTTTACTCGCTATGGAGTAGCGTTAGCCCTCAAACCCACAATAGTTATATATCGTTCTACTTTATTCATCGAGTTTCCAGACCGGTATGCAAGACCGTGGTCTGTACTTACAAAGGGTACACCAAACCACCGTTAGGAGGCAGGCCAGTCGCCTTGGCGCAAACAATATATAAACGTAATTTTGGCTTAAACTTGCGCTCGGAGTTATTTCAACCCCGGGCGACCGCGGAGGGTTAAAAAACCTTGAAGCTTCATCAATCGATTTATTGAATAATTTCCCGTACATGGCATTGCCAATAGCGAAATCATCAACGTTTGTCCTTCTTCGATTTGTGTTTGTGCCTCGACCGTTCTTTTTCCTTGTGCTTGTGTCTATGCTTGTCCTTTTTCGATTTTTTCGCGCGTCCCCGTTCGACCCATTTGCCCTTTGTTTTGCCATCGTCGTTGTCCCTCCTCGTGACAACGACGCTTCGGAAGATCGGTTTGGCGAATTCGTTTGCTTTGGAGGACGAGCCCTCGTCCTTGTGGGCGGAGCTTTCATCGTTCTTGGCGATCCGCATCGGGAGTGCAGGTCCGTACACATCCGGTGGCAAAGACTCGACCTCCTCATTGGGCGTGACATTGCGTTCGTTGTTTTCAGCCTCAGTTTCGTTGCCGAGCGCCGTCTCGTCGGATCTCTCGTCCATCGTGTTATCATTGGGTATTGCCGATTTCGCATCGGCCGAACGAGCCGAGATTTTCGCGCCCGGTCTCGCGAGACTGTCGAGATCGAGCTTGGCGAAGATTCCTCTAGGTGGCGAGGTGTTTCTCTGTAGGTTCAATTGACTAGGTGTTTTGCCGATAAGCAAAGATTTAACGGCTTCGCTGTCGTCCTCGTCCTCGCCCTTGTCCGAGTCCGAGTCTTCGCTGCTGCTGAGGAATATCGCCTTGAACAGATCCTTCTTATCAACGGTTTTGTCAGTCAGCGCGGGCTCGACCGTTTCCTCGTTCTCGACACTCGAACCTTCTCGTTGATCCGCGAGGTTGGTAGCCTCGTTTGGCGCTGGTTCACTGCTCGGTAGAAGAGCACCGAATACTTTCTCGTAAGAAGCCTCGAAGCTGCGCATCTTGGTCGTCGACTTGCTCGACGTCAACGACGAGCTCTCCGAAGGTTCCAAGAGCCTCGAGCGCGTTTCGTCGTCCTCGTCACGCGGCTCATTCTCCGGCTGCTCGCCGCGAGTTTCCCGCGAGGCGCCCTCGAATCTCTCGGTGACGGCACCGAACTCGAGGGAATCGAAGATCGAGCATCTCTTGCTCCTGGCCGGTTTCACCGGCTTGGCGTAGCATCCGCCTTGAGGCTCGGGAATGTTGAATCTCTTGCAAACGATACTCGCGGGCTGCCATATCTCCCGTGTTCTCGTTAATTTCCCAAAGAGCTTCATCTTCGCGGCGTTCTTCATTTGCTCGTCGAGGCTCTCCGACGGCGTTGTCGTCGGGAGCCCGGAGCTCCCGACGAATTTACCGCTCAGGCTCGAATCCGCGATGA